>PVIC010004088.1:0-64722 GCA_004025085.1 Thryonomys swinderianus
AAAACAAAAATAGTTTTGCTTTGATAAGACTAAATGTTTAAGATAGGTATCTTCATTTTTCTCTTTGAAAAAAATATCATTTCAGTTGTACTGCAAAAGAAGATAACTAGTTTTCTTTTCTAGACAGCCAAAATTAGAAGATATATACTAAAGTGAAAGAAGACATTAACTTTAACTGGTGTACTTCTAAAACAACAGTCAGTATCCACACACAGAACACTGAATCTCGCCATATACTAAACTAAAATAAAAGCAGATCAAAGGTATAAACTCTCAAACAGAAATGTTTAACCTGCTGGAAGATAACATACATAAAGCTCTTGAAGACATAGGAGTAGAGAATGACTTTTTCAACAGAAGCTAACTAGCATACGAAATAACAAATGCAATCATACCAATTTTAAAGTTTGTGCACAGCAGAGGAAACTGCAGACAGTGAAGAGACAACCTACAGAACTGAAAAACAACTGGCTGGTTTCTCCTTGGACAGACGACTAGTATGTAAAATACATACAGAATTTGCAAATGACAGAGCCCGTAAGAATAAAAAGCAAATTTTTAAAAATGTGCAATTAAAATGAATAAATACTTCTTGGAAGTAATCCAGATCACCAATAAACACGTGAAAAAATGTTCAACATCTCAGGACTCTAGAGTGAGAATTAAAACAACGCCAAGTTTCTCTTTTCAGAAACAATAACTATCATTGGGAAGACAAACAATAAGAAATGCTGATGAGGCTGCAGAGGAAAGGAAGACTTCTACATTCTTGTTGGAAACTTAAACTAGAGCAAACACTGCATAGATGAATATGAACATTCTTCAGAAATAATATAACAAGAAATTCCATCAACTCAGATATTTTCTTCCTAAATACACCATCCCAAAGAGTAAAAGAAATCATATTGCAGTAATATATGCATACCTATGTTTATAGAAGTACATTCATAGAGAGATCTTGAAAGCAGCCTTTATGTCTATCAACAGATGAATGGATATAAAATTTGGCATTTATATACAACAAAATACTACTCTGACATAAAAGGATAAACTTAAGTCATTTGTATGAAAATGGATGGACCTTGCATTCCTAATGTTAAGTGAAATAAACACAAAATTGATTTCTCCTATAGAAAGAAATTTATATGAATAAATTATAAAGAAATTTATATAAGTAAATAGAAGGCAAAAAATAAAATACATTTTTCAAGGAATGGAAGATAAATCTTTTGCAAAAAGTGAAGGAGACCAAAAATAGATGGAGGAGAAAGGGAGGGGAGAGAAAGGAGAAAAATAAACAGAATTAACATATGTTGCATCCATGGACCAACATCATAAAATGGATAAAATAATTATGCACTGCAAATAAGTGCTACTAAATACTTTTTTTTTTTTCCTGAGACAGGGTCTCGCTTTTGTGGTTCAGGCTGGCTCTGAGCTCACTGTGTAGTCCAGGCAAGCCTCAAACTCAGCAATCCTCCTGGCTCTGCCTCCCAAATGCTGGGATTACAGGCGTGAGCCACTACGCCCGGCACTACTAAATACTTTTAAAAATGCAAGAACCAAAACAAGAAAACTCAGAAATAAATTATCTGCCCTTAATATCCTCCACTCCACTGCAGAGTCTTCATATTAAAACTATGAGTAACCATGTAAGTGCCTTTTACAACCATGAAGAATTATTAAGTATGGAGTTTTTTTACTATTATTATTCCCCAAACTAAGAAATGTTGTGTACTATTTATATTAAATAAACATTTTTCTGCATTATTGAAATTTGATCTATTTCTATTCAATTCAATAATACTTCATGTTCTTCACACTGCATTCACATGACAAAATGATAAAATCCTTATCAGAACGGTCTGGTTTATGATTGAAAATACCATTGCATAATTTATTGATAATATAGATATAGTCATATATGTATATCTTGGGATCACTAAGTGAAAAATAAAGTAGTAATATTATACAATTTCAATCTATTGCACAAAATCTAATAATCCACATATTACCTTTAGTATTTTTGTTTTTAAAGAAACTAGGAAACTTTCAATGTCTCTCTCACCATATACATACAATAACACACAAAATATGAAAAGCACATAAATAATCATTAATTTTTTTCTAAATTTTATCAAACATAGGCCAACTCAAACTTCAAAACCTATTTATAAAATCAAAACAATTGAACATTTACATTTTATAAAAATTCTGTTTGTATATATAAGCATACAGTTGTATTTATATAGAGCTAATAACTGCTAAATTCTTGGCTTATATTAAATAGATATTTTGGAAAATAGAAAACATTTCAGTGAAGAAACTGCATCTATGTTTATGTTTACTGTTTGTTAAGAAGAGCTACTTTGGTTTAGAAACCTAAGGAATGGTATATATTAAAAGTTGTCACACTCATGACCTAATATTTTGTTGTTGTTGTTGTTGAAACAGGGTCTTGCTTTGTAGTTCAGCCTGGCCCTGAGGTCACTATGTATCCCAGGCAAGCCTTGAACTCAGCAATCCTTCCGCCTCTGCCTCCTGAGTGCTGGGATTATAGGCATGAACCATCACGCCCAGCATCCTAGTACATGGGAGTGATTGCTGGTTGTGGTCTTGTTGTATGTGGTTACCAGGGATCCAACCAGGGACCTTTCACTTGCTAGGCAGGTGCTGGAACCACTGAGCTAAATATCTGGCCCCATGACCTAAATTTTGTTTTACTCACTTAGCCAAATCTCTATTTACCTCTTCTCTGATATCTTCAAAGGAACTCATTCCACTTTTGAAAACTCAACTCAAATTCTACAATGAAATTATTTTTCTTGAAACTAAATGAAACCATTTGAGGAAAATACTCCTCAGGATTGTTAGACAAATGGGCCAAATGTGGCCCATTTATACGCGTCCCTAGGTTATGCATTTCTTCAAACCAGGCTAAGGACTCTTAACTCAAAAGCCAGTCAGTTCCAGTTCTGGAGTTCTACAGATTCAATTGTTTTAAACATAGCCCAAGTGAGCAGAATTTTAGACATTCAGTATCTTTCTGCTTTGCATACCTAAGAGAAATTGTACTCAACATCTGTTAGGCAGAGATAAACCAAACACAATCAAGACCCTCAAGCTAATGCCCTGAGGAGTTCTGACCCAGAGCCACCTATTGTATTGCTAAGAGTCATCATCTATATACAAAAGCACTCTCTGGATTCTGATCCCTCTCTACCTGGGAGTCCCCTTGGCTTCTTCCCTGGATAACCCTGGTGACTTAAGTTTTTGAACAGCTTCAGGCTGTGACAGACTGGCCTCAGTGCACACCTATCAAAGTGTCACTTAGAATAAAATATATGTTTTTGTTACATCATAATCATATATGTTCCCCCTGACCAGCCTACAAAAGCCCGACTGCATGAACTATAGTGTAACTTCAATTAGCAATGATTAATTCTATAGCGAATATTGCATTAAGCCTCAGTATCCTTGGAAATGCATTTCTGTATGTAAAGTCCCTTATATATTTGGAGACAAAGCTATCATATTTCCCCTGAATCTTATTTCTCTAACAAATACAATAATTACTTCAATGTTACACATATGGCAAGAGTTTCATGCATTTAATTACTTTGGTTGCCATCTCTGAATAGAGTATTTGTCAAAATGCTTTTCTGAACAATATCAAAGATGAAATATTCACCCAGAATGTCGGTTTCCTGCTGCCATGAATGTCAGAGATTTTTATATCTAATTCCACTAATCATTATGTATGATGCCAACACTACATGACTCATTGTCATGAAATTAACTACACATAGAAAATATGCTCTTTTGTATATTTGGCCATTCATCACTATTGGTCCTTAGAAAAATTATGGTCTAGTTTATCAGTGTAGATCTGTAACATCACAATGAAAGGGGCAAATTCCTCATGGAATAACAACTGAAAACACTAGCTTAATGGATTAATTTCCCAAGCACCACAGGCGTGAGAATCTGATGGACCTAAGGAACTTTCCTAAGCATGTATGAAAAATTGAGGAGTTTTAGGTAAAGAATAATGGTGAGTAAAGTGTTTGAAGGATTTAAAGAGCTCAGAACAAATTTTGAGCCTCCACAAATTTTGCCACTCTAGCATTTATATTGAGTTAAAAACACTTTACATAGAAGATGAATAATAAACCACTCTTTTGTTTCTTATAATCAGGAGATGAAATTCCCATGTGAACAGTACTCTAACTTGAAGGAAAGAGACAGTCTTATTATCAAGGACAGAAAAATGAGTCAAACAGAAAATCTTCACACAGATGTTGTTAACTTTTGACCCCATCATCCAGTTACTCAGTGAATGATTCTTTGCCTTGTCACTTTTCCATAACTCAACAATCTTTGTCCAGTTCAGCATATAAGTATGCAAATCTAACTACATTTCTTTATGAACACTCCTATAATACACAGAACTTATAATAATTAAATTTGTATGATTTTTCTCCTGTGAAGTTATTTTCCAGGCTCAGTCAACAGAAAAGAAAAACCTCAGATGGCAGAAAAATAAAGTGTGAATAAAGTATGGAGTATAGAATTCCAATGTTTAAGGATGAAAATGTTTTAGAGATGGAGAATGATGAGGGCTCCACAAAAATATGAATGAATGTAATACCACTGACCGGTACTTTTAAAATGATTATGACAGTAAATTTTATGTTATGTGCATTTTAGGAATACATTGAAGAAAAAATTATAAGACATTTGTGGAAGTTAATGAACTCTGGATAAATTTTAGAAGAGATAATAAGCTATAGTTGAGCACAAAAGAGGTATGAATATACAAAAGCAATAGAATGAAATGAAAGTGTACATTTTCTTTTTTAATCTAAAAATTGTCCTTTTTGTAACAATGACTGTA
The DNA here is from genome assembly GCA_004025085.1 of Thryonomys swinderianus. Taxonomy (NCBI): domain Eukaryota; kingdom Metazoa; phylum Chordata; class Mammalia; order Rodentia; family Thryonomyidae; genus Thryonomys; species Thryonomys swinderianus. The sequence goes on from PVIC010004088.1 coordinate 4,898, forward strand.
AAACAACTTGTTCAGGTCAAATTGTAAGATGATTTTGGAATACTCTGATATGGAACAGATTGAAAATTGGCTTAAAAATTTATCTCTGGGATGTATTCCTATTTTAACCTCAGCAAAACCAAACTTCACTTTTTACAGCCTTTCACTTTTTACAATGCAAAGATCAATAGCAGTGGTTGGTTTATAAAAAGAAAATGTTTCTAGTTAGGGTAAAGCTTCTTGTTGAGAGTACTAACAATAATAATGAGTGGCTATAAAGCCAGTGGTATATTGCTTAGAATAAACCATACCAAGAAGAGCACAAGCTTCCTTAGCATCCTTAGCAAATTCCCAACATTAGGATGCCACAAAGTAATATCTGAGTAGAAGAATATCTTTAAAACAAAGAAGATAAAACCTCTATAGCTTGCCAAACTAAATAAATGAAATAAAGGAACACAAGCACTGAAAGAGAATCACATATGTTCAAAAAGGTAAAGGAAAGTATTAGCAACAAAAGGTATGCCAAATATTCATAAAGGAAACCAATTAGTAAGACAGTATGAAAAATGCAACAGCAGAAAAATACAACATGCTTATAGATAGGTTGATAGATAAACTAGAAATACCCAAAGTGTGAATTGCTGCCCTGAATTGCTAGATTAAAAGATATCAGGAACAAATATATATATTTGTTTCTATAAATATTGATACCTTTAAATGGAAAAACACTGATCTTGCCTCTTCAAATAGCAATTTGCATTTATAGCACACACACACACAGACCTGCTAACAAGTGAATAATCAGAAAGAGAAAAATGTGTTTATTGCCAAATTCACAGATACATCATGAGATTAATGCAAGTTACCTTTGGCTGCTACCGCTATAAAAGGTGTTCAAAGCAGCAGCATTGGCTTCCAGGCATTTATTAGCATGACAAATTGCTGAAGTGTATCTACATCTTTTGGTGGAATATATAATATGAGAGGCCTGGTTGTAACTCAGGTTGGTCAGCTGCCTTCAAATTTTCTCTCCTGTACAATTTTAGGCTACAATTACTCCCAGGCAGATCTCAGTGTCACTGCACATTGGCCCAGACTTTCTCAGTTAACCACACACAGGAAAGGACATTGGAATGTTCCTTCCAAGAAATACTTGAGGGTTAAATCTGTATCTGAGACCATCTGGAAATGTAAGTGGGCAGAATTTGTTTGTAACTCAATATTTCAGTTGTAAGGTAAAAGTAAAATTTTAGTCTAATCTCACGTTGTGATTGTGTATGTCAGGCCAGTTGTATCTCAAAGGTCCACTGATAAAAAGTGATAGAATTCATCTGGTGGGTTGCACAAGCATCTTTCACTTTTGCCTTAACAATATGCATACATATGGTAATAGAGAAAATATTTATTATTCAAAAAATATGAACATTAGTTTTCTCTTGTTCTTAAAATACAAAAACAAAATGTTGTGTACCTGAGTGGAAGCTAGAACAAGATGAAGCATAGTATCTCTTCTTTCCTTTCAGGTTCTAAATCTTTACTTCTAGTTAAAGATCTATTGGGCTCCCTTCCTTAGAAAGATCCACAACACAAAACAAGTTAGGTAGACCTTTAGTCAACACAATGACTGTGCCTATTAATGCAGGAGCCAGCAGCCACTTCCATAGCTCAAGGCTGGGTGTTTCCAGTCACTCTCATTTATTCTTTCCATTCCTACAGTTATGTGACATGCTGACTCAACCTTTTCTCTCCTTTAAAAAAAAAAATCTTGAAGGGCTGGGGATTTAGCTCAAGTGGTACTGTGCCAACCTTGGATGCACAAGGGCCCAAGTTTGATACCTGGTACCACCAAAAAAAAAAAAAGTCTTGAGATACAATTTAGTATATCTTTAACACTAGAACACAATTCAATGTAGCCCAAAGTATAAGCAGCCAAAAATATAAAACTTCAGAATGAAGATTTTTATGGGAAATTATTTAAGTGGAAAGAAAATAAGAAATAACCAATAGGTTCATCAGTGAGAAAATGATTAAATTGTGATTGCACAGTAATATTACAAATAATATTAAATGTTATTCATGCACTAATATGAAGGGAGCACATTATTTTATTAAAAGCAGCAAATAAGTATAAACTGCATATAGGTTGGTAAAGCTCAAACCATGGCAATGAAAATTTCTAACTCATTTTTATTGATTTTTATTTACATATAATTGTAAGTATTTATGGGGAATAATGTGATAATTCAGTATATATGTAAAATATATAGTTTATATCCTTGCTTTGAAATATGAAATCAGAATAAAACGTTATATACTAAGATAGTAGAAAATCAGCAGGGGGAAGTAAATAATTATTTCTTATACACTTTGGCATTGCTTGACACTTAACAATGAATTTGTACTATTTAACAATATAAAAACAAGCTTATGACAAAATTATATACTTGATTTTATGATACCTAAAAATTCAAATATAGCAACTATTGTCAACACTGATAGATGGGAAGCTATCTCGTTCTGATCTTTTTGTGTATATGTGTGTGTGTCTATTTGGTACTGAGTGACTTGTAGTTGTTTTGAAAGGCAAAGGGCAGAGAATAGAGAGAAGAGGAAACTAGATAACCTTCAAACATTTGGGAGCTGCAGCAGAGAGGATACTCTTAAAAATTCACTCTTTGTGGAATTTAATAACACCCATTTCACAAACCACAGAGTTTTCCTATCTCACAAATCAATTTCATTCTATTATATTGGTGAATTAGTTTCTTTTTGTGAATTGGTTGTTCCACTTTAACTGTTGGCCTTATCATAAAAGGGAAAAAAATGTATTAGGAGTATAAAAAATAAGATAATAGCCCAGTAATACTTCTTACACACCACCTAACCTCTTCTCCTCACATTTCCCCATGCCTCAGTGACCACAAGCTGTTATCACTGAATTAACCATGACAAGCCTATCCATGGCCCCTGTTCCTTCAAACAGTGGCTTCTCAAGGTGCAGTAATGAACAATTCTAATGAGACTTTTGCATTCATCTACAATTGCGTGTGGAGACTTTGAAATCCAAGCCAGTATAATCACTTACACTATATTTAAGACACAGAAGAATTTACAATATATCCAAAAGTTGAAATAATTTTCTCCCTTTATTTGTGTTTGAATAAGAATAAAGTAAAATTTTACACTTGTACATGTGAGTAAATATATATCTGTGTATGCATATGTACATGCATCATATGTCAATATATACACAGATAGCTGTGAACTCACATACACACACTCACAAACACAGACCCACAATGAGAGATGCCTGGAAACCCTGAAGTTGCTTAAACAATAATTTTGTCTTCAAAATTCAAATGGTATCATTTCAAATAAAGTTTGTGAATTATAAAATATCTAAATGTTTATATAAAGTAGGTTTTGGATCTTACTTCTTATGTTAGCATATCATGAGTACTGTAGTCATACAGTATAATTCAAGAAATAAGAGTACAACATGGCTATTCCAAAATAGATAGGTGTTTATACACATACAAAAGGAAAAAAAGAGGACATACACCTGCCAACACAACTCATTCCTTTAATGAAATTATTTTAACTCATATTTATGTGGAATGGATATCAATATGAATTTATTATAAAATAATTTAACCTAAATCACATAAATGAATAAACACTGTACAACAAATTATTCTGATAGCATTGATATTTTGTTTTAGTGATGATATTAATAATATAATACACTGCTATATGCATGCATGTATTTTATACTACATAGATTCTAAACAGGTATGTACCTTTGAGTCAGAGGAGATCATTTCAACACTAATTGACAGTTTATAAATCAGCTTCACTCCTATCTCCTTTTGCTGTAATGTACGATCTGGATGACATCTTTATGTGAATTTTGATTACAGAATAGATCATAGGAATAACTTTCACATTAAGCTCAATAAAATATCAAAAAGATCCAGAATTATTCTTTTATATACCTTTGTTCCAATCATCTCAATAATATCTAATTCGAATTTCAGCTTTAATTTAGAAGCCAATGTTTCCATATCTTTAAGCAAATTTTCCTCTTGCAAAATGTAGCTTGTCCAAATATGTTTTAGTAATCTTTTGTTCTTACCCAAAGCTTACATGGCTGTTCAGTGTCAAGGCTCAGACCATGATTCAACTGCTCCTCCCCAGCTCTTTGCTAAAATTCTCTCTGCTTTGCAGTGTTCAGGTCACATACACACACTGCCAGAATGATGAACTCTACTGCAGATAGCCTTTCTTTTAGTATTTAGTATTTAGTATTTCAGACTTTAATTACAGTTTTTTGCTAATGTCTGTCAAGTCTTTTAGGCCTTTGACTGCATATCACGTATTAGAATTGAAACAACAATGTGATTTAGTTTCAAAGTACAAATTTCAAACTTTGATGTGGCTACAAGAATAAGAAAGTGGAGATGGAAGTGAGTAATGTGGAGGATATAGGTTTGAGAAACCTTGGAGTTGAATGCAGTAGTGTAGAGAAGTGAAGAATTAATTTAGGCTTCTGTTATTTGTAGATGCATAATGGTGGTATTGCCAAAGACCAAACTAAATGAAAACAAAACAATACAAAAAACCCAGTAGTTTGTATGTAATCTTATTTTCATTTCTTAGATTGTAGTTTTTGCATTTATTTTGTGTTCTTTTCAGTCTGTGTGCACATAACAGAAAATCCCCTGTATCTGAATCTATTAATGTATGATCACCAAGAAATGAACAGAGACTAGGTCACAGATAACAAGTACTCAAACTTCATTATGTGCATAGATGTATAAAATCCTATTGAGCAAGATATACTTCTCATATTGAATTGCTTCCTTTAGAAGTTGTACCATCAATTCTAGATTGAAAATGCTTTTATAATTTCTCATCCTCATAAGGTAATGTTTATAATGTATGTTGATGAAAGGCCCTGCACTTTAATACCATTATTTATGTGTGTGAATTTCCAAATATTTTACTTATTTTGAATGAAAGTAAATGAGACCCTACACTTCAAAGAAAAATATTTTAATTAATAAGTAGTTTTCTGTAGAATTTAAATTATTTTTGTACATTGTGGCCTATGATAATAGGTGGTTTAAGACTCTTAAGGTTATGATTTTTAAAAAAAAAATATGGTCAAGAAAAAGATTGATTCATATAAGTGGATGAAATGTGTGTGTGTGTGTGTGTGCATGTGTATGTGCTCATGTGTGTAGACTCACATAATAAATGCAATCACTAGTGATGTTATGTTCAACTATGAGCCACTATATTGAGATACTTTGATTCCTTTCTCATCTATCATATCACAGCACTATTTTACTGTTACAAATATAAGCATAACCTAATATAATCAATATTCTTAGATGTAGGTTTTGCATTTTAAATGTGACCATTTACCTAAAATTTTCATCAAATGTAAATTTAGTAAATTACATTTGTTTTTATTTACCAACAAATATTTCTTACTACAAGATATCTTACAATTCCATTCATATTCTTTGGCATAATAAAGAATAACTCTAGCTTAGTTTCTCGAACCTAGTAATTATATTTTCCCTTCCTTCCTTCCTTCCTTCCTTCCTTCCTTCCTTCCTTCCTTCCTTCCTTCCTTCCTTCCTTCCTTCCTTCCTTCCTTTCTTTCTTTCTTTTCTTTTCTTTTTGAGACAGGGTCTTGCTTTGTAGTTCAGGCTGGCACTGAGCTCACTATGTAGCCCAAGCAAGCTTCAAACTCAGCAATCCTCCTGCCTCTTCCTCCCAAGTGCTGGGATTACAGGCGTGAGCCACCACGCCCGGCACTGTGGTATGTGGTATTGATTTCTGGTGGGCGTGAGTCACCACACCCAGCATTGTATGTGGTTACTGGGGATCGAACTCAGGACTTTGTGCTTTCAAGGCAGGCGCTGGAACCACTGAGCTAACCCTCCGGCCCATTGAACCTAGTAATTATAGAAAAAATAAGAAATATGGGCTGGAGATTTAGCTCAGTGGTTCCACCACCTACCTAGCAAGCTCAAGGTCCCTGGTTTGATCATGGTAACCATATACAACAGTACCCAGCATGGTGATTCACGTCCACTGGTACCACATACCACAATGGCGGGTTGGTGGATCATGCCTATAATCCCAGCACTCGGAAGACAGAGAGGCAGGAGGATTGCTGAGTTTGAGGCTTACCTGGGCTACATGGTGAGTTCAGGGCCAACCTGACTGAACTACAAAGTGAGACCCTGTCTCAAAAAGAAAAGAGAGAGAGAGAGAGAGAGAGAGAGAGAGAGAGAGACAGAGAGAGAGAGAGACAGAGACAGAGACAGAGAGACAGAGACAAAGAAATGTAGTATTTAAGATTTTCGGTAGTAAAATATAGACATTATTTCTCTGCTTCAGATTAATTTTGGTATTTATAATCTGCCTTAATACTACAGATAAAGTCAACTTTTATCCCAAATAATGTCATCAGAATCTTTTGAGACACAGTCAGAAGAAAAAGTAATCCAACTCAACAGACTAAAGACCAGGATGGTCTTTAAAAATCAATTAAAATATACACTTTTTAAGTATTGCTCACAGATTTGCCATGGAACTTGGCAAGACATACTTACTGACATGAACACATCTGACACACAACAAGGAACTCACTGCTAAAACCTCCCTAACATGCCCTAAGCAAGGGACCTCAGCAAACCCCATTGTTTCTCAGCACCATTTTCTCCTAAGGTCCAAGGCCTGGAGATACTGCCTTCTTTGCTTTGCCCATCTGGCAAAAGACATGCCATTGTTTATAGTTCAGTTAAAAATGTCACCTGCTACTTTAAGCTCTATAGCAATCTATATTAACTCTGTAATAACTCTTTAGAGAATATGTAGCTCATAAAAACACTTTCTACTACTCATCATTCTTGTCCTCTTATTTGGTTTTTGCCTTTCAGTTTCAGATACAGCTTCTACTCTCTAGTTAATTTTTATCTTTATTGGTACGTTGTACACACACATCATGATCACACTCAATATTGGGAATTTGTATCAGTATGAGACAATTTAATTCTCATTTTTTTTCTGTTCCCCTACGCAACCCACAACCCTCAACCCCTAAATACATAAGATTTGTAAATTAAGCATTTTTAATCTACTCACTGTGAATTGTACCTGGGTATCCATACTGAATGACATAACCAACCCCCTCCCACCCTGTTTGAGATCTGGGCTCTCTAAAATACTCAGTTTCAATACTCAGTTTTGGGATTCAGCTTGCCTCAGACTCCTAGGATGCTGAGATTATATTTTCCAACATCCTGACTTACATGAAAAATTTTGAAAACAGAGGTGTTTGAACATTGGTTTGAATGGGTACAAAGCCCAGCTATGGGGTTCCAAGAATTCCAAGTCTTTAAATGAAAATCTGTAGGTCCAACATAAGGATGTGCCTGTAAAGATCAGTCTCTACATGCCTTAGCTTCCTTAGCTATGCAAGAGGACTAGTAAAGTGATGCTCTCACCTGTGTTTAAGAACTGAAGGACCTAATCAAGCAAAGCATCACCTAGCACATTCCTGTCACTGAAACACTTCCTCACTAACGCTTATTAGTACCATTCACATGTTACAATTATTTGTATTGGTTTTCTTTTCATGAGTTCCACATATTCATGAGTTCCACTTAGTAATTAGTAATAGGGCAGAAAGAATGAAGACTGAAAGAAAATATTTCTAGCTCTAAAATATATCCCAAGAGGGATGGCTCAACATCTGAACAGCATGACTAAGCTGCCACAAAACCTATGTTTAAAGGCAAGAAATGAAAAAAAAATGTACAGAATATTAAAGATTTTAATGTTAGCTTGGTTATATATCTCTTTTACACTATATGACATATATTTATGTCCATATGTATTTCAGGTTTTCCTTACCAAGGTAAATATCCCACTGCCCATTATAATAATTTAACTCTGAATTTACAATGATTAAAAAGCATGCATCTTATAAGGAGATTTAAAATCTCCAAAGTAATATATTTCATGGGTTGAAATCTTCCTTGATACAGGCAATAATCATCTCTTCCAAAATCTCAAACTGACCCATATGTAGTCATTTATTCCACTTAAATGAAAAATGTAGCTTATGCATTTTGAAATTTAAACAGCCATTTCTTGCCCTTGAATTACTTTCTGGTATTGAAAACAAAACTAATTTAGGAAAACAAGGATTATTTCATTTGCAAAGTGTCAACTTAAGAGACTGAATTAGACCTCTGTGTTGTCATCATGGAGCTGCACACAGGAGGGTGAGGCACAGAGTCACATATACACACACCCACCAGACCCTGAGGAGGTTTCTGGAAAGCTTCTGTTTAATGAATGCAGTGTAGGGCATTATATAGCATAAGCAGCAGGAAGGTTCTGCGGTGGCTTTGGGGATTGGTGTATGATTGTCAGAGGAGCCCAGTGTTGGGGGGGGCTGGGCAATCTCCAGCCATGGTGTGCCTATTACTCATTGCTCACTTTGGTCTCAATTTAAGTCCAGTGAGGGCCAAGGACTCTCTCAGGACCTTGGAGACTAGTGTGTGGTGCAGTTGGCTTAGCCAGACCTGGACTTTACCATCATCTCCTTCTCTGTGTTTAGACCCAATGGCCTCTGTCAACCATATGACAGTTTTATTGGTTTGGTCAGATAGGGTAACCCTAACATTAGCCCGCAAGCTCATGAACTTAACTTGCCCATCATGAACCCCTCCCAAATGGAGTCCCAGACATTATTAAAGGTAACCACATTAAAAGACTAAGTCCATTTGGGACTGTAGGTTGACACTGGCAGCACGGGGATCATGGAAGACTGCCAAAGTTTGTCCAAAAGTGTGTGTAGTACTTTGAACAAGTTGATTACCAGTGGCAGCGTGGTGATCTGGATGTGCAAGGCAACTGAAGCAGTGGTAGCTGCAGAGACTGTGGCAACTACAGACATAGTGATGATGATGATGGCTGAGGTCCCCAAGTCACATTTTTTGACCATGCTCTGGGAGTTGGCAGTGGATGCAGCACACAGGAGGACTGCCAGCATTGGACTGGGTATGGCGTGGGGGGCCCCGGAAGGGCCAAAGCACAAGCTTGGTCATGGAGGTCCTTTATATCTCTCTCTCAGAGGTCTTATCGGGGTGTCGTGGCACTTGACGGCATGGCTATTTTTGGGCCGTTCCTGAAGTGAGAGCCTCCTCATTTGGCTGGTGGGTGGATAGGGTGGCAGTGTAAGGGTTAACATCTTTTGTAGGGAGCCACCATTCCACAGGCTGGGCCACTCTCAGGAGTCGCTGTCCAGGCTTTGGTTGAGGTAGAGAAGGCCCGTGTTCTCCTTGCGGATCCAGTCATTCTTGTGAAGCAGCTTGTGGATGCCAGGGGGCACCTCTCTGGGTGTGTCTCACAGGGCGGGCACATAGAGCAGCGGGGTCCCAGCAAGTACTGCCCCCAGAGGGGTCCCTTGGGAAGTAGAGGCCCAGAGGGCCTTCGTGGAGCAGTGGCAGCAGCAGTAGTGGGAGCCACAACCCCACAGCGCCAAACATTGCCTTTGCCATCACCTCTGGGAGCTGGGGATGAGGGTCTGAAACGGTTGCAGGTGGGGCTGTTTAAGAGGGGGAGCGGATGGAGGGGGCCAGTGACCCACAGAGGGGCGGCACCTGGGAACCGCTGGGGGAAAAGAGGTGCCACCTTGGGATTGCACAGAAGAGTAGAGGATATTTCCCATACTCTGAGAGGTGAGGTCCGTGGAAAGAAGGGGAAAGAGGGCCCAACATGTTAAAGACCTGGCCTGCTGAGCTGCAGGGAGGGACACGGCCTGCTGAGTCACGGGGAGGCAAAGAAGCCACCTACTGAGTCTCAGGAAAGAGGAATTCCCCACGAAGGTGGGAGGACTCACCCGAGAGGCGAGGCGAAGGATTATCCAAGGGTCCCACGTTTGGGCGCTAATTGTTGTCACAGAGCTGCACATGGGAGGGTTAGGCACAGAGTCGCATGCACACCAGACTCTGAGGAGGTTTCTGGAAAGCTTCTGTTTATTGAATGTGGTGTAGGGCATTATATAGCACAAGTGGTGGGAGGCATTTGCAGTGGCTATTGGGGATTGGCCTATGTTTGTGAGAGGAGGGACCCAGCTTTGGGGAGGACCGGGTCATCTCCTGCCGTGGTGTGCCCTCCTTAGATCATGGCTGTTGGTCTCAACTTAGTCTACGGAGGCCTAAGGGCTCTCTCAGGACCTAGGAGATGCATGTGGTGCAGTTGGCTCAGCCAGACCTGGTTTTGCCATCACCTCTGTTCCCAGATATGTTTTAGGTGGCAAAAGTATGTGATTATCTTTTCATAGAAAAAGAAGCTGTGTAAGAATCCCACATTCCTTGTATTTTGAAAAGGATCTACAGGCTTTAATATATAGTTCTGAGTTGGTGGCTAGAAAAGAATAACTACAATAGATGAATGGCTGTGAAATGAGGTTGATTTTTTTTCCTTTCTTCACTAAACAATGAGAGGCACTGTTATATTAATTGGTTTGTGTCTATTTTATAACCTTTAAAAATAGAGGATAATTTGTCTTGATTCTGTAATTACCAGTTATTCAAACATCATATGAGAAGTCTAACAAGAAAGCTTTTTCAACATAGGGCACATATAACAACAGCAAATGTGCCAGCAAGATTAATAAATCAAAGTGATGCCATGCAACAAACTGTTCTTTCTTAATCGCAGCTATTAGGTAAGATCATATGCTAATTTCAAAATTTCTACACTGTGCATGTCACTGATTATAAAATATGTCTCCAACTTAGTTAATCAATAAAAAGAAGTTTCCAAACTATTCTAAATATTTTCCTTTGGATAAGAAACTGTTCTTTATTGTAAGATGGGAAATGACAGATTAATAGTTTTGTAGATCACTTTAAGGCCATTTTCTTTTTGACAGAATTGCTGTAGATGTAAGATTGGCTTAAAAGCCATTTACCAACTCTCATAAAATCCTGACTATACCACAGAAAAGCCCATATGCCTTCCCTTTGTACTATATCCATAGGTCAAATAAAATTATGGCAACTTTCTATGCCACTCTTAATGTCTGGACTGCACAATGTTCTGGAAATCATTACAGTTTCAACTAGAAGAAGACTATTACCTTTCTCCCTTTTACACTTTAGTGTAGGGTTGGGAAGATCTGAGTTGGTCAATATTTCTATTACATTAATAGTATAATCTTAACACAGGGATGAACTTCATGCTGTTCTACAGACATGCCTCTGGAAGCAATTTCTGGCTCTGCTGGACAAGACAATCTATTAAGTCATTTGTAACCTCTACAAGGTCTCATCGAAAGAGTGCAGACTTTAGAAATCATGTTTTAACTCTAGCAGTCCTATATTTATATGTAGAGTACACTTGACAAATTCATTCACATCTTTGAATCTCTTTGAAGTAGATAGCTTTTGTCTGATAGAGAGTTCTCGGGATTTATGAAAAGTATGGGGAAGCAAGTTGCTAGTGTTTCATACTCATTAGGAAATTACAGATTATTATTATTACCATGTACAGTATTTTTCCATTTTTTTAATGATTGATGTCATCCTGGTGCTTGAAATAATCAAAATCTAAAGAATATCTTTTCAGTCACATTGAATATTACTTTAAATGTACAGAAATACATGTATGTAGTGAATTGTTTTTAACCATATCAAAAGAACTACTGAACATTGTATTCAAACTTTTGAGTAGCCACTGGTTTCAAGGAATAGAACTGAATGCAGAAACTTCGAGATGTTAAAAATATGTCCAAGGCTTTAGGTTTTAGGACTGCTGAAAATATACATTGGTTATTGTGTACTGCTTCCCTAAAGAAGAATGCTTGAATTGTTTCTCCTCTATTATTTCCATGAACTGTTTTTCTAAGTAGCCAACTGATAGTATTTACAATCCTCCACTCTTCCAAATTCTGAAGAAAACAAACAAATCAAATAATAGCAAAAAAATCACCCTAGTTAAAATGGTTGCATTTTCAACTGTCAGTCTACATACCCATTTGTCTAAATACTTCATAAAACCATACAGCAAGTGTCTGTAGCAAGTGTTTTAGAAAGTCACTCTAGAATTGTAATTTGAAGCAAAATTCACAGAATCCTTCACTCATTACATAAATTGAAAATATGTAAGTGGTGGTGAGGCCACATTGAAATTAACATGTATTTCCTCTGCATATACATTTAATTTCATTAATTTCATTTTATACTATTTTATTGGAATGAAGTTTATAGTATCAATAATCTTTTTTTTTTTTTTTGAGACAGGGTCTCGCTTTTGTAGTTCAGGCTGGCCCTGAGCTCACTATGTAGTCCAGGCAAGCCTCAAACTCAGCAATCCTCCTGTCTGCCTCCCGAGTGCTGGGATTACAGGTGTGAGCCACCACACCTGGCCAATAATCTTTTTTTTTTAATTTTTATTTTTTTATACAGGGTCTCACTTTGTAGTTTAGGCTGATCCTGAGCTCACAATGTAGCCCAGGGAAGCCTTAAACTCAGCAATCCTCCTGCCTCTGCTTTCCAAAAGCTGGGATTACAGGTGTGAGCCACCATGCCTGGCATTGTGCTATGTGGTACTGATTGCTCGTGGATGTGAGTCACCACACTTGGTATTGTTGTATTTGTTTATGGGGAATCAAATCAGGGACCTTACACTTGCTAGGCAGGCACCAGAACCACTGAGCTAAATCTCTGGCCCTTAATAACCTTTTTAATATGAAAAATCTTAAAAGTTCAAATAGTGATGGTCTTAGCAACATGAGTAACCATTCTATCTGGAAGCTTTACCCTAATAAAATACTTATATAGATATTGTAAAATAATTTCCTAATAAGGGTCACATTTTTAATAAGACTATTTTCATTCAGTTGATCCTCATTTACTAGTTTAAAAATGAGATATTTCGCTTGTTTGACCAGCTCACAAGTCCCTTGCAGGGATTCCACATTGTAACCACAGCGTGATGTGGTGTATGCTATAGTCAATGAACAGGTGTTGATCTGTTCCTGAAAGCATTTAGGTGGAAATAAATGTAGAGGAAATCTATGCTTCATTCTTATAATATCTCTGCATCATAAATCAAATTAATTGACAATTATTGTACAGATCATACAATTCCTGAATTTTGATAAAATCAGTTTTTATAAATATCAGAATTTGTTTTTACCTTTGTTAAAATTTTGAAACATTTGGGCCAGAGGGTTAGCTCAGTGGTTCCGGCGCCTGCCTTGCAAACGCAAGGTCCTGAGTTCCATCCCCGGTAACCACATATAATACTGGGCGTGGAGACACGCCCACCAACAATCAACACCGCATACCACAATGCCGGACATGGTGGCTCACGCCTGTAATCCCAGTACTCAGGAGGCAGAGACAGGAGGATTGCTGAGTTCGCGGCGGCTTGCCTGGGCACCATAGTGAGCTCAGGGCCAGCCTGAACTACAAAGCGAGACCCTGTCTCAAAAAGCAAAAAAAAAAAAATTGAAACATTTGAAATTTTAAAAATAGACTATATTTTCACAGAATTTGATTTCTGCACAGCTTTTCCATCTTTGAAATGAAGCTTTGGCTCTTTACTGCAAAACTTGTCCACAATTTGCTTTTCAGAGATTTTTGTGCTAGGCACTCATTGATTTTGCTTCTCATTTGTTGAAATTGTACAATAAACAAAGTACAGTGAGGGCCACTCTAATTTTGATTCCTTTTAAATTAGGTTTGGCACTTCCAGATAATTTTCTGAATACCCTTCCAATAAATTCCTTCTTTGATTTAGTGAACGTGAGTAGTAATCAGTTGTTGTAGCCAAGAACACTGATTAATATATCTATGGCAATCTGCTAATGCTATTGATGGGGCTTGTCGTTACTCACCTGAAAAGACTGATGGGAGAATCATGGATCTTTCTTGGGTTGTACTTATTAACAATAGTTGTATCTTCTGTTCGAATGCTTCTTTTCAAGCTACAGATTCAATAATAGTTACCTTGCCTTTAAGATCATTGACCAAACCGAAAATAATTTCAGTTTATAAAAAGTCATTGCTATATTCCAAATTTGTTGATGTGAATTGGAACATCCCTCAAGTCTTTTATCATCTGTCTTTGTTCATAGCTGCCTAGTTTTAATTATCAATGGTAAAGCATGCTGGCATTCATGCTCTCGATAGGGATAAAAAGCCACCATTTAATGTAGAGGAAAAAAAAATATCTTCCAATGTAGAGACCCAGGCATACTCCTTGAACTGCCCCTGTCTGTTCTTATCTCCATCGTATAGCTAAGGAAAAAAAACCCTGAATTCAAAGACTTTCATATTTACTTGCATTTAAGTCTAACATGTGTGATCTTTTCTCACCTTACAGATGTAGTTCTCCTTGGAAATTTATTTTAATACATCAAATAGTTGTAGGTTGTCTAGGTAGAATGGGGATATATTTTGAAATCACATAATGAACTTAAGTAAGATCAAAAACTGCTTCAAAAACATGATGTGGCCCTGTAGGAGATGATAATAATCATCTAGCATCTTTAAAATGACAATTATTAACAGATAAACATTGCATATTTTAATGTTTGTTGAGGATTAAATTGTAAGTATATAGATTTCTACATATACACACATATACATTTGTAAAGACAATTTAATAATTTTCAAGACAATTTAAGAATTGTGTACAGGGCTGGAGGGTTAGCTCAGTGGTTCCGGCACCTGCCTCGCAAGCGCAAGGTCCTGTGTTCGATCCCTGGTAACCACATATAATGCTGGGTGTGGAGACACGCCCACCAACAATCAACACCGCATACCACAGTGCCGGGCGTGGTGGCTCACGCCTGTAATCCCAGCACTCGGGAGGCAGAGACAGGAGGATTGCTGAGTTCGCGGCGGCTTGCCTGGGCACCATAGTGAGCTCAGGGCCAGCCTGGACTACAAAGCGAGACCCTGTCTCAAAAAGAAAAAAAAAAAGAATTGTGTAAAGAATTGTGTACAATTCTTATGAAAAGGTTTGCATTTGATAGCAGAACTAGATCATCCAGAGTTCAGGCCTGTTCTTGGATTTCTCTTTGAAAGTATGTCTCAGAACTCAACATAAAATTGCAAATTTCCATGGTTTTAAGGCTTTTATGGCAAATTTATATTTTGAAAGGAACAACATTTAAGATACAAAAGAATAAAAGGTGGTGTAGGATCTTTGTCACAAGTGCTAATTTGGGGACTCGGATATTACCAAAAGTATTCTTTGGGCTGGGTGTTTAGCACAGTGGTTCTGGCACCTGACTTGCAAGTGCAAGGTCCCAAGTTTGATTCCCAGTACCAAACAAACAAGCAAAAATAAAACAAAATGAAACAAAAGTATATCCTTGTAGGAACACATTCATGAGGCTGGTAAATAGTAGAAATTTGCCCTTTGTTTCATTTTTGCCTTGATCCTACCCTAGATGTCTGATAAGCAACTAGTTGATAATTCTACAAAGTTAACAAGTTATGAAGCATAAATGTAAAAGAACATTTGGAGATTAAAATGAACTATTTTCCAGATGCTCTACAGGTATTCACTATCTGAACTAGGTGTCAAATTTAAGACTAAATTAGGATATCACATTCAATGCCAAATATAATATATACCAAATTCCATTTACTTATATTATTGCACTTTCCCAGAAAACACCCACTGTGATAGCATAACAACACATAAACACACAAATCTCCAATGCATCTAATGGATAAGCACATCAGTTAGCAATAATATTATCATATTTTATCTGATGTCACATTTTATCTGAAATCAATCATGCACAACATACATGCAAAGTGCTATACATTTCATTTAAACAATTTCTTAAAAAGATAGGTGGAAAGACATATGTACATCCTTGTTCATAGCAGCTTAGTTCATGATAGCCCAATCTTGGAAACAACCCAAATGCTCATCAACTGGAGACTGGATGAAGATGTGTTTTTGTTTTTTTTAATGAAGTGGAGTGTTACTCTGCCATAAAGAATGACAAGATTCATTCATTTATGTGCAAATGGATACAACTGGAGGACACACTAATAAGTGAAATAAATAGATCATAGATATGCAAATGCCAGATCTTTTCTTTGGTATGAGAATCTGTAGATATAAATGAGTTCTAGAATGCATGATAGTTTTTGTAAAATAGGAAATATCCAAAGGGAATTTGGTGTGGGAATGTAATGAGGGGAAGGAATAAATATGATTCCAAAAGAAAATAAAAGAGCATGTATATAAGGGGTGGGGGGTTGTAGGTGGGTAGGGATGTGGGTAAAAATGAGAATTAACTTGTGTCATATACTGATACAAATTCCCCAGTGTTGTGTGTGATTGTGAGCTGTGTATAAAATGTACCAATAAAGAATTCAAGTTTTAAAAAAGGTGCATAGTGAAAATATTTTCAATGTATATTTTTCAGTTATTCCTACACCTATAGAATACATTATTTCTGTCACATCTTCTCCTCCTCCTCCTCCCCTCCCCTCCCCCTCCTTCTTTGAGACAGGGTCTCGTTCTGTAGTTCAGGCTGGCCCTGTGCTCACTATGTAGCCCAAGCTACACTTGAACTCACAGCAATCCTCCTGCCTCTGCCTCCTGAGTGCTGGGATTATAGGCATAAGCTACCATACCTGGCATTGTGGCATAGTTACCAGGGTTTGAACTCAGGACCTTGTACTTGCAAGGCAGATGCCAAAACCATTGAGCTAAATCCCTGGACCTTTATTTTCTTATTATTTCAAATCAGTTTGAGCCATAGGTAAAAAACATAATTCTTAACACTACAAAGATTCCATAAAAAGGAAGACTTTCAAAATGTTGTAAGAACTCAAAGCCTACAGAAATAACTTACTGTAAATAATAGAGGGCTAATTGTTTACACAATGTCTTGAGATTCTCAAGGTTTTCTGTCATTTCCAAGAACTTATGAAACATTCTAAAATATTGAAGTTCCACATCTTGTGTTTAAAAACTTTACCAATGTAAAATACAGAATCTCTGGTCCATGAACGTGCCTTGAGACCTTTAAATATTAATCTCAGTAATAGTTACAACCAGTTTTTTCCTCCATAAAAATATTAATGATTTTAAGTACTTGAGCTGGATTATAAAAATGTCCATATTCCCTTTAATTTAATTTTAACACTAAAAAATGACACTTTAAGTCAGTAAGGGAGACACATTGGAGTACAGAATACATCTATTTCCTCTAAATACCATAATTTTTGGACAAGATTCTGGAGAGGAAGTTACTCCTTGGGGACTTTGAAGGAACATCACTTTCCAAGAGACTGAGGAGATGTTCAATGAACTGCTTGATTGATTTACATAGTAGAATATCCAACAATGACAGTTCAAAACATTTGTCATTTCAGAAAATTAGCAATCCTCAAATATGCATACTGGTCAATGTGGTAGTTTAGCTGAAGAAATGGTTATTAGGTCAACTGACTAACTCTGTTGTGTTAAATTTATACCACTTTAGCTACATATGTTTTATAAAGACATATCTCTTCTTATGTAATACATTTAAGATCATGGAATTTTAAAATTAAAAAAATTGAAGAATTTTCTAGGCAAATCTTTCTTCTTCCAGTAAAAAGGAAGTTATTTTTAAAATGTTGTCATACATAATAGTTTCCAGGATTAATTTCCATGTATTTTAAAACTCTCACCCAGTAGATTTTCAATATCATTGCAAGGTAAATGAATACCATCAAAAGGTAACCATTACTATGGATTTTCCTTCATGCTTTTTCATGCCTCTGAGCTCACAGTATGCTGTGTTCTTCTTTCTGGAGCTTCTATGACCAATACATACAAACAAGTCTGCATGAATATATGTTACTGTATATGAGGTAGGAGTTCATAGTAAAAATACATACATGTTTGATTTTTCCGAGAACATCAGAGAATTCCAGCAATTTCTTTGTTTAATTTGAAGTATATTTTCTATTGTGCTAAATATAAATGGCTATTTTACAGTTCACAATGGCCAAACTATAGACCTAGGCATTTGGAAGAATATAAAGATAGGTGAGAAAGTGAAACATCAGTATAAATATACCTACAATCAAATGGTGTGTATGTAGCAGACAAGAACAGTAATAAGATGCTTAAACAGATACTCATACTTCAAACAGCTTAGAAAATGTGAAATGTCATTACATTTTGAGAAAGGAGGATTTAATCCAATTGACAGGAGGTCAGGAAATGTCAGGGTTTAAATCGAGCAAAAATGAATGAATACGTGAATGTTCCAGAAATGAAGGAAAAACACTGTTAAAATTGGCATGATCAATTCTACTTAACTTTAAACAGTTAAGCAAGAAATTATCTATTTCCCTTTTGATTCTTAAAACTGTTTCAAAATTTCAATACCTATTTAATGTCTGCTATTATATTTTAAAAGGAATTTTGACATAAAAATTACTTTATTCATTAATTCTGTGCATACAGGGGCATATGTTTGTGGCTAGATTTTTTCACAAGTATAATTTGAATTTTAAGAATTAAGAAATTTTTACTACTTTACTTTGCAATATGACTTCAAGTCCAGGATTGTGATACCTCCACTTTTCTTGTTACCCACAACTGCTTTTGTGATTCTGAGTATTTTGTGTTCCTATATGAATTTTAAGTATGACTTCATTAGTTCTGTGAGAAGACCACTTGTATTCTGATGGCAATTGGATTAAATAGTATATCAATTTTGGAAATACAGTGGCACCTTTATTTATGAGCTTAATTCATTCCACAATCCTGGAAAAGATGGCCTCAGCCCTGTCTGTGTGGGAAAGATGGCGGTGGTCACAGAACTCACCTGATGCAGAGTTCACAAACAAAAACCAAATTTTGCCAAATTCTTCTCTTTTTAAACAAAAGCATTCATAAGGTACCACTGTATGGCCATTTTGATTGGATTTGTTCTGCCTATCCTGGAACGGGGTCTTTCTGTTTTCTGAAGTTGTATTCAATTTCTCTTTTCATTGTGCTGTTTCTTTGTCACAGTCTTTCACTCCATTAGGAGAATCCCTAAGTATGAAATGTTTGGGGGAGCTAGTTGAATGGTGGTCATGATTCATGTACAACATAACAGAACATGAGGATCAGTGGAACATTCTAGAGAATACAGAAGCAAGCCCATCGCTGGAAAGATAGCCTCTTTAATAAATGGTATTGGAAAAAGTGTCCATCTACATGCAGACTGAATCTAGACCTTTATCTCTCACAGTGCGCCAACAGTAAAATCAAAGTGCACACAAAAAAATAAATACTAAAACAGAAAAATTTAGACTATTAAAAATGAAATATGTAAAGATGAGGATTTTCTGAATAGAACCCCGAATGTGCAGGAAATAGTACTGAAAATCAACAAATAGGATCATATCAAATTAAAAAGTTTCTGCATAGCAAAAGTGAAAAACAATAGAATGAAAGGAAAAACTATAGAATAGGGAAAAAATTTTGCCAGCTATTCCTTGGGCCAAGGAATTCTAATTTCTAGAGTACTATATAAAGAACTCAAAATAACTAGGACCCAAATAAAAGCCCCAATCAAAAATATGCAAATGAAACGAATAGACACTTGGGACAAGAATTACAAATAGGCAATAAAAGCATTGAAAAACTGATCAACATCACTAGCCATTAGAGAAATGCAAATTAAAATAGTACTGAGATTCTTTTATTAAGAAATCAAAATAACAAATGCTAGTGAGTATCCAGGGGAAGAAGGAACTGCTCTCTCTAGCTGGGAATGTAAATGACTAGTATAACCACTATGGAAATCAGTGTGGAGACTCCTCAGAAAACTAAAGCTAGAGATTCCATTTGAGCCAGTTATTGAACTGAAGTATTTTCCTGAAAGAATTAAAGACTTCGTACCACAGTGTTACATGTGTGCCCACTGATAGCAGCACAACTCATAACACACTGTAGCTAAGTCTTGGAAGCAGCCTATGTGTCCCTCAACAGATGAATGGATAACGAAAATGTAGTATTTACACACAATGATGTGCCACTGTCTCATAAACATAAACTTGAGACATAAGAAAATGAATGTACAAGGCTATTATCTTAAATAAGGGTAATCAGTGAGACATAGGAGCTTAAATATTGATCATCTCTCTTATATGAGAATATATTATCATTATAAATTTGAGAATAATGAAAGATAGGTAGTAGGAAGTAGGGAGATATCTTTCTCAAAGAGGCAGAGGGCCAAGAGGTGGAGGGAGGACAGGCAGAAGAGACAAAAAAAGAAATTGTAAAGTGCTTAATGCACGAACCAACACCACACAGGAATGTAGACTGCAAACATGCACTAATGCTAAAGGAGGGCATGCATTCTGAAAAAAAAAAAAATATATATATATATGAAAATGAATACAATGTCAAAAAAAAAAACCCTTAGAAGATTAGTGTAGTAAATGCTTGGGGTACATGATGGATGGTGATGGAGTAAACAAAATTTTACTCTTATAAATTTTGTCCTACGTAAGATAATTGATAGCAAAGAGGAAGTAGGCAGACTAGATGGCAAACAGTCTCAGGGATAAAAGAAAAAGAGACATTCACATAATTTTTTAAAATTATGAGTCAGTAAAAAGTTTCAAATTTCACTTCCAGTGCACTTAAATTTTAAAACTAAGATGCAAAAAGTTTCTGTAAACTTTGTGTGTCTTGAGTTTATCAGATCATCAACTTCATCAGTAAAACTATTTCCTTTTAAGAAAGCATCAGGGGATTTTTCAATATTAAAGTATTTTAGCCAGAGAAAAGAGGACTTTTAAAAAGTGACAGAGTTTACTATTCAAATCTTTGCAATCAAAAGGCTCTACGACAGAAGCAAAGAATATGCTCCTATTAACATGAGAAGCAAATGACGACTTTAGGCCTCTGCACATTTGAATTTCTCTTCCTAATCCCCATAAGCCCTCAATTTTGCATTTTCTATCAAGCCTATAAAATATACCCAGACTCATACATAAAAGATTTTTTTAGCAAAGCTGTGTAATATTTGTGTAAGTATATTTCATAAGAAGAAAAGAATTTAGAAATTGAATTCTTAGTACTGGTTGTTACAAAGGATTAACTATAAAACCCAAAGTGATATAAATTCAGATAAAGCTATTTTGATTTTTAGATGATCTTGGGAATATTTGGTTCAAGTGCTTCAGTCATAAGTTTTAACGACCTATCAGTTTCTTAAAAATATATTTTGAAAAGAATATGTCAACCTCATCTAAATTACCAAAAATATGTACACGTTTATATAAAAAAACATAAAAGATAATTACCCTCAAAGTGGAATCTTGTCTACATTTCTTAGTTAACATGACCATCAATTATTTATGCACAATGAACTTTCTTTTGTTTCAACTTCTAATATATGACATGTAAATTTGACCTTTCAGTTTCTTTTATTTGTGTAATTATAAAATCACTATTATATTTTTATTCTTTCATTGCAGGTGAAATTGCAAATCAGCACTAAGAATAAAAAGTTCCATCCAAATATTTGATAAGAATATACATATGTGTGTGTGTGTGTGTGTATATATATATATATATATATATATTTTTTTTTTTTTTTTGGTGAGACAGGGCCTTCCTTCATAGTTCAGGCTGGCCCTGAGCTCACTATGTAGCCCAGGCAAGCCTCGAATTCAGCAATCCTCCTGTCTCTACCTCCCCAGTGCAGGGATTACAGGCATGAGCCACCACGCCTGCACTGTGGTATGTGATATTGATTTCTGGTGGGTGTGAGTCACCACGCCCCAGCATTGTATGTGGTCACCAGGATCGAATTCAGGATGGTGCGCTTGGGAGGCAGGCCCAGGAACCACTGAGCTAAATCTCTGGCCTGATAAGAATATATTTTACCAGGGCCCATTTTCAAAATCAAAGTGAACCATAGGCTACTGTATTTATTACATCCATAGTAACTTCATATAGTAACTTCATAGTAACTTCCTAGGTAATTATTTTGTTATCTACTGTGCTCAAATACTATATTTAAATTATATAGATGAAAACAAAAACTGTTCATAGTAATTTTAGAGTTAAATTTTTAGAGAAAAAATGACTTGTTATTTTTAAAATTTAGTCTAACAAGATTATTGCAGGTTAGAAAAAATCATCCTATTGTTAGTCTTCCAAAGCATCAGCTGGAAAGACAGAAAAATTCAGAGGCCACGGACTGAATAAAGGCTGATGATGGAGAATTAAAGGGAACACCGACACACTTAGATCCTGTGTGTGTTTGCAGACTAAAGTGACACTGATTGCTATGTCAAAAGTCTTCTGGGAGTCAGGGCCACAGATAAAGATGACAGACCCAAATCTGGAGACCACTGTACTCCTCACACAACAACACCATAGCGCTACATAATGAGTACCAAGTGTGGGCAAAGTTTAAATCCGTAATCCACAAAGACTGACAGGAAAAGATTACAATCACTAACATTTCTTGACATTGGTTTTGGGCCTATTTAGTCATACACAGTAAAATATACAAAACAAAATAAAACACTGTGAAACAGAAACAGCCAAACAAAAATGCAAGGTAAGAATGTAACTTTAAAATTAAAGTTATTCTAAGTTATAATTATTATCACATAAAGTCTACAAATCTTCTCTGGGTTAATCCTTCAATCTAGGCCTTAAATGATTCTCACAGATGAGTTTATGAATAATATGATCATATACAGAAAATATTAATCCTTAATATAATACAAGAGGCCACCATGAATAAAAGCCTACAAAAACAATAAGAGACAATGACTAAGATTTTTACATTACGTATAAAAGTCAAGTACCAAGAAGACCAAGTAAATCTGAGAATTAAAAATATGTTCATCTTTAGTCACATTACATAAAAAATATATAGCAAATCAATAAAAAGATATTATCTGAAAAGTTCTTTTTACATTTTCAAAGGGGAGAAAAGTACATGTAAAGTGTTGATCCAAAGTTTACATTGTTTATGTTCATGTACATTGAGGTGTAGAAGGGAAAGTGTTACTGCAGGATTATTGTTATAAACTACACAGGTTCTAAGAAAACTACTCTCTGGTGTTCCCACATATAAAGAAATGGCAAGAAGGCAAATATATTCTATTAAAAAATATTTTTAAAAAGCATATGTAATGTAATATAATTCAGCACATTGTGAATACACAATGCAAGAATATATCTATATGATTATATGAATATAAAGACAGTTTAGGCATTTTAAGAAGAAAAACTAAATAGTGGCATAAATATTAAATAGTACTTTATTAGTTGAGAAGAACTTAATAATTTGGGTTAAATTATGATATTTTTAAATTAAGGAGGATTTAAAATTTTTACAAATGAGCATTAAATACAAAGAAATTATATAATTTTCAACCTAATAGAAAGAAATGGACCATACAAAATAAAGAATGTTATAAAATGAACCACATAAAAGATCTTCTTAAAGCCCAAAATAAAATATAATAATCACATCTAAACTTGTGAGTTAAGTACACATAGAAAAATCATCTAGTGAGGGAACAAAAGTTATCAAACAAACTTTGAAAATCTGGCTGTTTTCTAAATGAAATATATCTAACTAATTAGGACATAGAAACACTGAAAGGAAAATTATGGAAAAAGATACACCAGGTGGAAGAGTTTTTATATGAAGTAACGTTTGTGGTCATCTCTAGAGAAAAAAATAACGCAGCACTGCTTAGAGATAACGGTGCTTCCACATTTGTTATAATGTTCTTCACAGTAGTCAAGATGGAAAACAACCTGCCTGACCATAGCTGAACTGATAAATTATATGACACTGAGCATTATTTCACCCTAATAAAGGAGACCTTGTGGTGTGTGGCAACATGGACTAATGTGGTAGATATTTTGCTATGTGAAACTGGGCAATCACAGATGCATAGAAATGTATACCTCTCTGTCTCTGTCTCTTTCTCCCCCCTCTATTCATGTATGTTTGCGATACATAGTGGTTATGTTCATTTTTTTTATGAGTCTTGTAATGTATCTTGAACATTTCCTCTCCCATACCATGGATCTCCCCCTAAGACTCTTTCTTTTCTATCTCCAAAATCTGGCCATATATCCAACAAGAAACTATGTTAAGGGAAATACATCAGACCTAGAAAGCTACATGTCACATTACTTCTCTGATATGAGAAAGCTATAATATAAATACATGAATAGGAAAAATAAAGGAGACATATGAGGAAGAAGAAGGTGTGATTACTATTTTTTTTTGGCAGTATTGGGGATTGATGGTGTGATTACTTTTGTGTGTGAAATTTTAAAAAGTTATGTATAAGGAAAGAGAATAGAAAACTGTCCCACCAGGGCTGGAAAGGAAAGTAGGCAGTGTGTACCCCAGATATTGGTGAGAAGTTATAAAGTTACAGTTATGAGGGGGAGACAATTTGGAGAGCTAATGTTAATGTGATAATTATAATTAATAACATTGTGTTGTATCCTGAATACCTGCCAAAAGTGTGTTTCATATACTTTGTTTTTACTGTTACAAATAAAAATGTTACTATGTAAAGAGTTGGAAATGCTAATTTGTTTAACTATACTAATCATTTTCTTATGTCTACACATTTAAATGCATCATATTATTCATTTTAAATATGTCTGACTAGAAAAGTAAATAAGAAAAATGATTTCAAGAAAAAGTCATCAATGTGTTAATTTAAAAGGTGTGGATTTAATACAATAAGAGAGACATGGAAAATGAAAAATACAAAACTCTGACCTACCACATGGTATAGAGAATATAGATACTATACAGTAAAGGGGTCATTATGGGAATGTCAGTAAGAGAAAGGACATATTCAATGACATACATAAGTTGGCTTCTTCCAGTGAATAAATAATGATTATTAAATTCTATGTCAGTTTTAAAATATTAATTATTAAAATGTAAAAAGCATGGCAGGAATAATTCTTAAGAAATCTAATTATCAGACTATATTTTACTGTTATCTATGCTTTCTCCCAGGTTTTTTATTAGTACAGATTTGCAGCATATAATACTAACATTCCTTGTGAGGAGTTTGGGTGGGTACATAACACACCTTAATCCTTTTTTTTAACCTCCTTTCCTTTCCCTCCTCCACCTCCCTCCATTTGCAAAAAACCTATCCCACTATTTTCTATTCCTATCTTTTATTTTACTCTTTACTCATATTTTAAGGAATCATGCAGTATTTCAAAGTGCTGTTTATTTCACTTAATATGATGGTCTCAAAGTGCATACATTTTTCCTACAAATAATTCTGGTTTAGTTTTTATCAGAGTATTACTCCATTGTGTTCAAACGCTGCCTTTTCTTTGTTCATTCCTTTTTACTGGAAGTTATTGTTTATACTCTTGGTGTCATTTACCTCCCCCCTATCTAGATGGTCTAAATAACAGGTTGTGATGTCAGACCATTGCTCAAAACTGTATTTTTGATGTCATATTATTATTTTGAAATTAGCACTCTCAGTAGTACTTATACTACTTAAATTGACAAACACTAAAATAAATTATTTTTACATTCTGATAGTCAGTTGCCAAATGTTTACCATCATGCTACAGGGCAGACATTTTTGCAAGTGGTGCAATTACATTGACAGTAAACAGGTTTCAGAGAGTTTTATATGACACACACACACACATAAATACTTTTTTTTTTACAAAATTACATGAGAAAAACAAATGAAAGGATGCAATGAGGGAAAGTGAGAAACATGATTTATTTTCAAATACTGTGAGTGCTCAGAATTCTGAAGCACCACACCATGCCAGGTTTAGGCCACATTTTCCAGGTCTTTTCTGCAGTGCCACAGTAGTGACTGTGCAGTTAAACAAAAGGCCTTGTAAACACCCAGGAGCAGAAAGGATCCAACATGCTGGAATATCGATAAGCAGCTACGTGACTCATGACCTCTCCTGCACAAATTGGAGGGTTTTCTGTAGCTTCTTAAGGAAATGACACTATGTTTTAAGAATTGAAAGGGAATTATTGGGGAAAAGGAGATACGTATGAATGTTGATTATGTGTATCCTGATTTCTATTCAAACTTCAAGTATATCTGACTTTCTTGGGAGGAGAGTATTTCTTTTCTAAATCCTTTTAGTCTAATGTAATAAATACAAATGCATATGCAGATTCAGTTCATCACTGGGAATTCAAAATCTCTCAATTGCAAAGAGTCGGATGGGAAATGGCAGCAGTTCTTAGAGTTAACATTCCTTGGAGAGGAACTGAGAGATAAAAAAATTTAAGAACTGAAAAAGACCTGAGGGTGATCCCTTGAGATTCTTCATATTACGGATGCAGAACACTGTCTGCAAAAATGAAGTTACTTACCCAAGTTCACCCACCTCGCCAGTGACAAGGTAATAGGCTTTGATATGGATCAGTGTAAGAGCTACAATGAAATATCTTGAATTCCTGTCAAAGTCTTATTTTTTAATGCTTTTTTCTACAGGGTCAATTTCTGTAAACATGTTTTAGAATGATAATGTGGTGGCTACAGTTTAGAAGCAGATAAGAGCGCAGCCTGAAATAATTGAGGTTTCACTGCTGATAAGCTAGAAGAAGGATTCCTCACTGTAGCACTACTGAAAGAAACAGAAGTAAACTTACTTTGTATTGAAACACAGTGTCTGATTCATTTCACATGAAATATAATTTCAAAACAATACAGGGTGCAATTTATAAAAAGTATGTAAGCCTTGGTAATAACTGGAATGCTTTTTAATCTTTTTTGTATACGGGTCACTGTTTTTGAAGGTACATTGGCTGCTTCAGACATGACGTCATCAGTCCTCCGGAGGAGCCCTGGGACAGCAGTCAGGCACCTACCAGAGATAGTTAGAGCCCAGCTTTGTGCAGCTAGGAAAACTTGCTCCAGAGGTCTTTCCCATCCTCTGCAAAAGCCTCCTCCGAAGACAGGGTGTGAATTGAGTTTTTTTTTTTTTTTTTTTTTTTTTTTTTTTTTTTTTTTTTTTTTTTTGAGACAGGGTCTTGCTTTGTAGTTCAGGCTGGCCCTGAGCTCACTATGGCGCCCAGGCAAGCCACCGCGAACTCAGCAATCCTCCTGTCTCTGCCTCCCGAGTGTTGGGATTACAGGCATGAGCCACCACGCCCGGTGTTGTGGTATGCGGTGGCGTTGATTGCTGGTGGGCGTGAGTCTCCATGCCCAGCATTATATGTGGTTACCGGGGATCGAACTCAGGACCTTGCGCTTGCGAGGCAGGCTTCAGAACCACTGAGCTAACCCTCTGGGCTGAACTGAGTTTTGTAAAGAAACAAAAGCAGCCTTTAGCCTCTGGTTTAGGACGGCCTGCAGTGGAGCATGCCAGCCCCAGCTTTCGGGAAGTTCAGTGTGGCTGGAACTCAGGGAACCTAGGAGAGATCAGAACAACAGGGAGCTGCCACAACATCATAGATGATCAAAAAAGGAAAGCCTTGCAAATTTTAAAATTTAGGCCAAGAAGATAACAGTTATTTTAAGTAAAAGAATCCTATATTAAATATTTCTTTTAAAATGATCACATAGTTTCTGTGGAATAGGAAAAACTTACATGCAGTCATCCTTACTAATAAAATGATGAACATCAGTAAATTCATACATAGAATATCATAAGTTCCTAAATCACTAATACTAAGGTCTTTCTGAAATGCTTTTAAATGTCAATCTCGGAACAAGAATTTTAAAGGGAATTAAATCACGGTAAGCATGTGTTTCAGCTTGTCCTTAACCCTGCCTACCTCCTAACTGTGCACAATACTATGTTCTTGGCAAATATTGCAAAGATCCTGCTAATTGACTGTTAGCAGAACAATCAATTCATCTGAATAAAATTCTTCAAGTGAAATGCAGACAGCTGTGGTTTGGATGTTTGATGTGTGCCATCCTACTCATCAGACACACTGATGTTTCTGTTTTTAAACAGCATTGACAGGTTTTCTTTGGTGGTATTCTGCTCAGCGAAGTAAGCAGTTTTGTGGGCAGTACTTACAAATGAATATAAAGGACAATAGCAGCCATGAGTTAACCTTTCTGTTGGTAAATTGCACATTGACTACATCTCTTTAAGACGGGGTGGTTCCAGTTGTCAACAATTTTACTTTCTTTGCAGCGCTTTGGTACACGCTGAATTCTCCCGAAGAGACACTGCTGATGAGAGAATAAAATCTTAAAAACAACATAGATGATGCTTGCCTTTTCTTTTAACTTGACACCTTATGAAAGAAAAACAAAACTACACTCAATTTCAATTGACCTAAGAGTTATATTTGTCAGTAAATATTTGGAACACTATTTCAGAGTCTCAACAACTTCTCCCATTATTTTGTGCAGTGGCTTACCACAAGGTGCCCCTGTTTACCGCATTTGTTAAGACACAGGCACCTGATAATTTACCTGAACAAACCAGAGGCTAGGGACCGTCAGGAGAAGTGGAGACCACATAACTACTGCACAGGGAAAACCTTGCCTAAGTGCCCTGTGAGAGCAGTATGCCTTTCAGGCACAGGCTAGACTCAAGAATGTAGGTATTTCAATACATTTCTACTGAGGTATACCTTACAATTGCTTTCTTAATCAAGAATACATTATTTTTTATTTGAATTTAACAATCTAATTTTTCCCCCTGAAGGTATTCAGAATTACAGCCAGAAACTAATGACGTGCAATAAACATAGAGTCGGTGTAATTTTGCATAGGTATTAGATTTTAGAAATGGAAAGTTTTTGTAGTTTTGTAATGAAAATACTTAGCTAAGCAAGTTCAGAAGCATAAATGCTACATTAAATTTGAATCCCATTTATTACCTCTGCTTGTCTTAGAGGCAATCATCTTAAAAGTAGAATTTTTTACATATGCATCCTCTAATTAACCTATATTTTTATTAGATGGGTTTTAAGTACTTAGCTGTCCCAAATCTGCAGGTATTCCAATGTGTAATAACATGGGGTCTTTGGCTTCAATTTTATAAAATGGTTACAATTTGCATCTTACTTTCAGAAAGCTTTTCACCCCCTGCTAAGTAAAATAAATGGATTCACATTAGGGTTCTGACCTGTTTAAGAGTTTTCTTTCTAGACTACTATTCTTTACACAGGTAATAATAGTTTTATATTTAAATTACCAAATAGTAACTACGATTTACCATTACCTTAGTGACACTCTGTGTATTTGCTAGACTCTCTTTCAACTTACATTAACTCCTTTAGTTATTAGATATTAAATTCCATAATACTGAAAATAAGAAGGGAAAAATCATCTATTATAATGTTCCCTGACCCATTTTTCATTTATTATACCCGTGGATATCTTGTTGTCAAACTGAGGTACTAATACATGGCTTTAAGTGAACAAAAACACATCAACAGTCACTCTCTGTGTCTTCTTACCCCTGCATCTTAATGGAATTCTGTTTCATGGCACGCAGGTCCCTACACAAAATGACACCCAGTGGAAGCAGAGGTCAGGAGAGGTCCATTCCGGTAGAGAGGAACATTTATCACTGGCATTGTTTAGAACTTCCCATAAGGTGATAAAAAGCAGAACAACTTTAAATGGATTTTATTAATGTTATTCAGTATACTACCAAAAACATTCCCCATTAGTATATTCCTCAGAGTTATCATATTCATCTGTTAACCGCTAATATGTTAGCATCTCAGATTTTGACAGTACTACAGACCCTGTCTTTGCTCCTTTTCACACAGGTAGTGATTATATCTAGAGTGTGTACCTTGCAGGGAATGGCTGACTTCCTACAATAAGCAAGTCTCCAATAGCCAGTGGATGTCAGAGCCTCTTCATTCCTGTTATGTTTACATTGCCACAGTGGTTGCATTTGGCCCTAATTTTACCAGCCATAAACTCTCTCTCTCAGTGTTGCAATTAGAAAAAAGAAGCAGCCAGTTTGATAAAACATAATCTTTGAAAGTGTGGATTTGACATTTTCCAGCCACAAGATGACCAGAAGAAAAAGTCTGTGACCAGACTGAAAAGCAAGTAAATAATAAAAAAATGTGCACTAGGAGCACAATTCATAACAATTCTAATATACAGGTTTTAGAAGTAATTATATGTCCACCAATGAATGGATGAGTAAAATGTGACATGTACATACAACAGAGTATTATGCTGCTATAAAGAGAAACAAGTGATTTACAGCACAAGTGATTCACCTTGGGACCATAATGTTAAGTGAAATAAATCAGACACACAAGCTTAAATATCAGTTTCTTGTATATGAGAAAGTCAGAGTAAAAATATCAATAATAAGAATAGAGAGATCTTTTTTCAAAGGGAAAGGAGATCAAGAGATGGTGAGAGGCAGAATGAAAGGAAGGGAAGGAAATAATAAAAAAGGAATTAAGATGTATGAAGTACATATATCAATTACCTACAAGGGATTCAACATTATGTACTACAAACATGTACTAATAAAAAATGAAAAATATTAAAGAAAGTACATATTAATAAATTAAGAATTGCCTTATCACAGGAATCAATGACATTTTTCTGTTTCTAAATTCTCCAAGTTCTATCAGGCTACTCTGTCTCTAACACACACATACATGCATGTGTAAACACACATACGTATGTGCAAATGACTTCAAGCTCATTTGCTCTGTCCAACTGAATGTCACCTGTTAACAATGTTCTAAGTCTTTATGAATATTGTTATTATTTCTTAAATATTTCCAAACTAATTTTCATTTGATTTGACAAGGTATCTTTCACACCTAACCATGGCTTTTCAGGTATTCCACATGGCAATTAAATGTTTATTGTTTAAACTCTGAACTTTGCTTGTTGTTAAGCAAAAATACTAGTCTTCTGAATAGACAATCATCTCTGTCTTAACCTCATTTTTTTTTCTCTAAGTTGCTATAATCACAGTGCTCTGTTTTATGTCTTAAACTTAACATTGCTATTTTTCATAATTTTCTATTACCCTTTTATGTTATATTTTGGTGACTGAGATTCCAATGTCCTTATGAATAAATGCTCTGCAGTAGCATTTTGTCATGCAGAATCCTGAAGGCCTCAGGAAATGCAGTTTCATTGCCAACATAATTTATACTCAGAAAATGGTTGCAAATAAATGTTAAAATTCATTTTTAACAGTTCTACTCTAGTTTTAACTTTTTACAACATAATACAAGGTATATTTGAATGTAGCTGTTCCTTGCAGGACATCTTATCAATCATCTTATACAGATTGACATATTGTACTTTAATTCATAATATTTATCTGTAATTGGTGAAGACAGTTGAAATTTATTGAAAATTAAACATACACAACAGAGTTTAAAATATTACCTATTCTTAATAATTTCTATCCATATTTATTCATTTCCTAATTTTTTTTCTTAAACTCAACTCTTAAGATTTTTTTTTGTCATTTTCTGCCTCTTCTCCTCAAAGTTGATCAAACATAGGTCACTTAGTCTGTTTCATAAATCTTAGTAATAGCAAGTCAAAGCTTTGGCCCAGATTTGAGATATAAACTATATTTTAGCAGTGAATAAAAGTACCACTTTAGTCAATTTTCCTCCATTCTCCATCACTTTGAATCATTGGTGAAAGAATGTATTGACCAGAAACTAGCAGGTTTTTTGCTTGATATTGTCAGCAACTCTTAGGAACCACATATTCCTTGGCTCCAATTTGTAACACATTTCCTGACTGGTGAAGTTGAAAAATTTTCACATATTTTGGCTCAGCCTTTCATTCCTGATCTTCACTAAATGTCTAGCTTGAACACTGAGTTGTCTCAAAATTCCCTCCAACAGATTATTCTCCAGTCTTAAAGTTAGTCTCACACAAAATCTTAAGACACAGGAAAAATAAAGACAAATTCTTCATCAGAATGTAACACACACATCCTCTGTCCAGTTTCCAAGAGTCTTCCTCCTCATCGGAAACCTGCTGAGCCTGGCCTTTCCTGTCAGCAATCATCAGTATTCAGCTCTTGGCTCCACCACATCCACCCATCAGGCTCTGCGTACAGCATTCTACTCTAGGCACCATCTCTAAACCTTTCTAATTTCCTTTATAAGTGATTGCTGAAGGCTCCTGACTTACAAGACCACAAAACTCTGGATAATTGTTTTCTCTATTGGTCACTCTTCCTATTGCTGTAATAAAATAGTCTACATTTACAACTTAAAGGAGAAATTTATTTTGGCACACAGTTCCAGTGAGTAAACTAACTACAAAGCAGAAACTGGCTGGGGGGAGTGGTTGGCAAAGGAGAGCCGTTCAACCAACACCAGCCAGAAAGCTGAGTGAGAAGGGAGGATCCAGGAACAAGGACACATCTTTCTAGGTCATGCCCCTACTGACCCAACTCCATCCAAGCCTCACCTGCGAGTAAGGGTTCACCCATGAACTCCTTGAGGGATTGATTAATCCCTACTCGCAACATATGAAACTTTAAAAGACATTTTCTGTGTAACTACCATTACATGTTTCTTCAGGAATCTATACTGTCCTGTGTGAAACACTTAAATTTTGTAACATCACTAGCCATTCTTAAACATATACTATTCTCTAGAATTTTGTCTTTGAATAGACCTACAGTTAATTTATTTTCCCTCTCTCCATATTTATTTTTAAGTGGATAAAAATCCAATGCAATGATTTGAAATGGGTATTCATTGCTTATATGTCGGACAATATTTAAAATTCAACTAAAGACAAGCTATTAAATTCTAAAATAATAGACTCTATCCTTGTTACAGGGCAGGAGTAAATTAAATAACAGTTGTTACTATTATAGATAATTATCACAGCCCAAATTTTACATTTAATGATATCTTCTTTAAAAGTTTTTCACTTCATGGAATGTGTATTCTTTTCAACACTTCATAATGATAACATTGGACAGGAACACAGGAGTCACATAGTCTGAGATCACAGGCCGTTAATTAAACTAGGGATAAGCTAACTGGGAAAGCTTCTGAACTTTAGATTTCCTAAATTATCACATACTCTAAACTCCATATCACATTGGCTTATGCATTAACTTGGCTTACATATCCTATTCATATATTTACCTATTCGTGTTTGTCATACAAACACACATACACACAGACACCTACATGCATACACATACACACCTACATATATATATATATATACACACACACATATATATATATATACATATATATATATTGTCATTTGTGACTAAATCAAGGTATTAAGTCTAGTAGAAAGGAGCATAGAGATAATTGTAATGCACAGGTTCAATCGTGAGCTTTTGAAGCATAGATCTGATATTTTCCTCACTCAAAGTTGTCAGGTGTTACCTCCATAGACCTTACCCAACCAAATTGCTGAGAAAACAAAGTCTAGGTTCAACTTTA
This sequence comes from Thryonomys swinderianus, assembly GCA_004025085.1. Taxonomy (NCBI): domain Eukaryota; kingdom Metazoa; phylum Chordata; class Mammalia; order Rodentia; family Thryonomyidae; genus Thryonomys; species Thryonomys swinderianus. The sequence continues at coordinate 38,367 of PVIC010004088.1, forward strand.
TCATTGGGTACCTGATATTTATTTTTAGGTATGGTTTCTACATTCCCCATAATCTTGCCTTTGGTCTTTTGTAAAGAGCTTCTTTTTATTGGCTGAGTCTGATAGATCTTGTTTACAACTCTTGCTATTTTGTAATGAGTAATTCTTATTAATGTAACTGATGCAACTTTCCTCTTATAGTTGGGTAGTATTCAATCAAAATTATTTCAAGAGACAAATAAGGAATACACAACATAAATAAGAAAGAATGCATATATTCTCAGCACGCTTGGAGGCTGATGCAGGAAGATCACAAGTTCAAGCTGCTCCTAGGCAACTTAGTGAAATCCTATCTGTAAATAAAAAAAAAGAAAAAAATGAAAATTGGGGATGTAGCTCAGTGTAAGTGCAGCAAGTTTGAGACAATTTGATGACAGTGAGACTTTGTTTCAATTATTTTTAAATTTAAAAAATCGAGTGATGATTGGTAACACATATATATTGTAATATTGTATACAGTGTTTATTATAGATGAATACTTTTGAATCCATATTGAACTTAATCTGCCTCAGAATTTTCTTCTGCTACTTGTTAACTTGCACAAATTAGTTCAGTTCTTCATCTTTTCTTGTGTGGTACTGCGGATTAAAACTAGGATCACCAAGTGACATCCTTAACCCTTTGGATTTTTTTCTCTTTGGTATTTTGAATGCATGTCTTGCTACACTGCCTAGGCTGGCCTCAAACATGTTATCCTTTTTCCTAAGCTCCTGCCTAGAGGAGATTAGAGGCATGCACCTCTAGTTAAAAGCCATTCTTAAAGTGAGAAAACTTACAAAATTTATCTTGAAGGATTAAAACATTAGCATGTTAAATGACATATGGAATGCAAAAATATGGTTTAAAATCACGTGTGCACTCTATAATAACTTTTTGATGGCCATTGTTTTCATTTTTCATTCTCCTTTCAGTATTTATTGTGCATTCATGTCTCCCTGCCTTTTTCTTACATAGCTTGCATCCCTTTTTCTCGGAAGGTACTGAACTACTTCAGATATCTTCGTAGCTCAAGATGTTGAGCCTCTGCATCCCTGAGCTGGTCTCTTCTCACTTCCTAAAATACTTTATCCAAAAGACCTTTCTTACGACACGTTTTGGTTCTCAGATGGTTGTATAGATATTTTCATTATTACTTTAGGGATGTTTCGGAAAGCTATAAAGTGAGAAACTGAAAGCTATAAAGCTTAATATAATGAACAGCCGCATTTTTCACTGCCCAGCTAAAGTCATATAACTTCCACCCATCAAGAGGTACAATGAAGGCAGAGAACAGTGGAGTTAACAAACCACAAATTTAAACAATGCATTTGCAACTAAATGCCCCCTTAATTAAGATTACCATTTAAATATAGGATGCCCAATTAAATTTAAATGAAATTTAAATATTTTTAAAGTAATTAACAAACACTGCATCTCTCTCACTTTTTCAAATATAACCCTTTTCAAAAGCATGCCATTCATCATTTCCCTGAATTTATTTATGCTTTTGTAAACCACATGCATCAACCACCTTCTAACTTGATATGTGTCACATGATGTTAACCTAAGTGATCCGGGGGAGAATGAGGTTATCTGGTTGGTCCCTTGGCTGTCTTCCTGTGTCTCCTCCCTCTGGCTACTTTCCCTTAAAGAGAACAATCGCTGCTCTGAAGTTTTTTATACCTGCCACATTTCCCTCTGCTTCCAGTTATCTCTGTGTGCATCTTGCAGGTGAAAACTCATAGTAACATTTGCTGACATTAACCTTATAATGCTATACTCACTTTTTGATTTTTTAAAAACTGCCCAAACTTGGTTGTGGACACCTTAATGAAATTCCCTTTGATTATCTGATTGGAAAGTGCTTCCATTTCTGTCCAGGACATGAGCACAGGCCTATTATTCATACAACCTATTTGTAAATATAAATAGCTTCAACCTGAGAAGAGTCAACCTCCTCTGCATAGATGTTGTGCCAATTTCTACTTCTACCAGAAGAAAGTCTAATTGCCATAGACTTGCATTCTCATCAAAAAGTATTATCACACTTTTATTTTTTTTAATTGATGGTTTTATATTTCGGGATTTTTTTCTTTTTCTTTTTGCGATGCTGGGGACAGAGGCCAGGCCAGTGTTGTGTGCTAGATGAAGGACCTAACACTGAAACACAGACCTAGCCTGTCCATGGATGTAATATATATGTATTTGTTAATTATTAATATAGAATAAATTTTGATATTCATTACATCAAATTATAATACATGTTATATATCATAATACAAGCATTATATATTTATATAATTTATGTATATCTTATAACATATGCTTTATTATTCATTAGCATCCATTCATTACCTGCTTATATTTTTCTAATATATAGTTGTACATTTCTTACTTATTTTTGTCAGTCCTTTAAAGATTTTAGACTTTTTCCCACATCAGTTATAGCCATTGAAAATATTTTTACATTCTTTAGCTTATATTTTTACTGTAACAAACTGGTAACTTCTCATGCCCAGAATTTTAAAATATTAATACAATGCAACCAGTCTTTTTCTCTATGGTTTGTGCTTTTTGTTATAGTACTGACATTTGTGTATATGGCTTTTTACCCATAAAAGACTATAAATACTGTGTGGAAAAATAAATATATAAATATCTGATTCGACTTTATGTCCCTCAAAGCACTTAGTTTTATGCTTTTCACACAGAAAGGATAAAGCACAAATAGATATTGTCCAAGGAATGAGTAAAAATAGTTCAGCCCTCAACTATGTCTCCCTAAAGCTCAGAGAAATATCAAAAGCAGAATTCTATTAGAATAGAGTGGTTCCCCAAATGCAGAAGTTCTTTATTATCTTCAAAACCCCAGAGATAATGTGAAAACAGAGAAAATATTTCTTTTTCTCACCTATTTTGATAGAAACCAGAGTGATTTCTCTAGGAGAAACTTGAAGATACTCTTTTGGAATCAAAATTTGTACATAACACAAAAACATATTGTCCCTATATGTTTCACTAGATGTCCATTTTTACAAACACAGACACACACACATACACACACACACACAGAGCTGCAAAATACCTTTGCTGTCACAAGGTGGAAAAAATCTGGGCTTATACCTTGCAGATAAATGATAGTTACAGGACCCTCCCCAATCCAGTTTAATGTTAGAGTCACTCAAGAAAATTTATAAATCAAGTCTTAAACCAGACATAAGACTGATAAATCTGATTATTCCTATGCATATGTACACATTTGTATGTGTGCCTGTGTGTGGGGTAGCTCTGTGTGTGTGTGTGTGTGTGTATGTGTGTGTGAATGCCTGCAGCTCATTCTCAAAAGCAGCCAGAGTAAGGAACAGCTTTATTAGGATTCAAGTCCTCTGGTGAAGAGAACTCTGTGGTAGCTGAGAGTGTTAACCGGCCTGACAAATGAAAAATGTATTCAGGTGAGTGCGATGTCTCCCTCTCAACTGACAGAACCCACTCTGTCCTTCTCCTGTGCTCCCAGGCTCGTGGATGTGTCCTCACACGGCCCTTCACAGATTTCCTGGCTCTGTTTTACCTTCCTCTACTACTGGAAATAAAGACAATGTGATATTGATTGACAAGACAGATATTTCATGGTGAGAGTCTCTTTGAAAAAGTATGTGTGGCACTGTGATGTGATAAAAGAGATGATTAGGATTTTGGCAACAGAGATTATCTTTCTTACATGATCACAAATAAGAATGATTACATTTAATATGTTTCTCTGGAGACATGACATGTTCTACAGTAGCCTGACGATGATAGGCTGTGACCTCTGCCATGCAGAGAACAGTGTCAGACTCCCTAGGAGTATTTTAATCTCAGCTCTGAGTCACTAAACAGTGTGAAAACTTTTCACTCCTAAGGTTCAGGATTCGATCTCCTTTAGAAAGAAGAGTCATTTATTTGACACTTCAGGGGTAAGTTAGCAATTGAGCTAAGTAGTCTTTTAATTATGGGCAGAATTTCTTTTTTAACATCTCCTGGATAAACAAAACCACTGCACATAGCCCTATGTCTGCATGCGGACTCTGTTCTGGTCAGGCCTGGTGCAGTAGAGCAGGCAGCTGGGTGGCCCAGTAAATGTGTCATTTGCTATTTAACATCTCTGTGACCTGGATTTAAATTTGCAGTGGCACAAAATACAACCTCAGTTCTTGCAGAAGGCTATTAAGTCATTGCCACTATGCCTTACGGAGAAACTGAAAGACTCGAAGTTTTCTTTAGCCCATCCCCCACTGGTGTTTGCAAAGGTGGCAGTAGTTTATTTCTCTTAAACAGAATGTCCAGAGGGAAGAGAATGGACTCAGCTAGTCGTCTGATATGAATACGTATTGTTTGTATTTCTAAAAATCTATCTACTGTGATTCAACTAGGCTCTCAGGAAAAATGTCACTGTCCTGGGAATGATTCTTAATCAGGCTGGTTTCCAAGCTCATATGTTTTCTTTTTTAATCTGTAGGGTAAAATCAATGTAACAAAAACATTATTAAAATCTGTATCTTTTCTTCTCTAAAAGCATCATTACCTAAATTTTCCTTTAGAATATTATTCTGTCCATTATATCTGAAAGTAAGAATGAATTGCAGCTATAAACTTATACAATCAGACGCATGGAAAGCCTTGTTTTTATTCAGTTTAAATGAACTTTTCTTTCAGCATTACATTTTTTTACTCATGTATGAAAGGAAAATATCAAATTTTTAATTTTTGTTGAATCAAATTTAATGTCTCCTTTGTTCTTCTTCCTTGTTTTTCCAGCGATCCATTCACATTTGTTCAATTTTCACCAATACTAAATGAACAGTACATTAACCAGGTTTATTCACCACAGTTAAGCCCTCTAGAAAAGTACCCCCCCCCCTCGGTCTTCTCTAGTGTGCAAGTCTCTCTTTTCAAGCTAGCGAGAAACATCATTTCCTGAGAAGAGAGCTCCTCTTGTTTACCACAGCAGACAGGGTGCTAATTGTTTTCCAGTGACCTCAGACAAGTTTTGTCATTTGTTAAGAATGCTGTTCGGGATGATGGTAAACTTTTCTTTTTGCCTCAGTAGCGCTCTCTCTGTGTCTCTCTCTCTGTCTCTCTTGCTCGCTCTCTCTCTCTTTCTCTCTCTCTTACACACACACACACACACACACTAATCAGTGTGAGGACTCATTTTCATTAAAAGCATTCACTTACACGTTAGTGAGGTGATGAGCTAACGGGCTACGCTCCCATCACTAGACTCTACTTCCACTACGTCCAGGCGACATGTTGACCTGGTAATTTCCAAATCTTGTACACACTGGAATAAGATGAAGTCTGCCCCAAATATGGATTGTTGCACCGCAGAAGATTCTATTAAATCAAAACCCAAAGAAATAGTATGAAACGCACAAATAATTTTGTTTTAAAAGCTATGTAAAAAATGTGTTGCAAGAGTTGAATTTAAATTTTAAAATTATATTGTATTTAATGTAATTATCTAATACATTACCTTATCAATCATAATAAAAATTAAAATGCCACTAATGAAAAATTATATAATTTTACATTAAATATTTGAAATATCATGTATGTTTTATAACTACTGAATATTTCAGGAATGGGCATGGTTCAAGTAGTTTGACGTAATTTTAGCTTGTAGCAATTGGGACTGGCCAATTCACTAGTATAGATCTCTGGAATCTGCACTGAAAGTAAGTTAATAAGTCATTTCTAAGACAAATAATCATTGATTATACTCATAAAAAATCATGTCCATTGTTTTAGAGTACATGTAAGCATGAAGAAACAGACCTTCTTCCTAAGGTTTCTTTTCCAGAGGAGACGTAGACAGACACGTGCATAAAACAGACAGTAAACATAGAAAGTGACACAGCCATTGAGGGAAGCTCCAAAACACATGACATAGGAGAGAGAAAGCTAAAACTGGAAGTTAAATAGAATATTTCATGAAAAAGTTAACATGTAGCTAGCATAAAATGGAGGTACCGGGATTCAATGTCCCACACCTAATTTGCAGCAAAATAAGGAGACCTATTCCAGTTCTGATGTACAAATTTGGCCACCAATTCAATATCTGTTAATCAGATCCCCATATATATGTGATCTCATTCTTTCTATTTCCTATATATTACTTTATATATACTTCCATACCAAAATGTATTTTAATTAACAAGAAGGTTATAATCAACCTATTAGATATATCTTGATTGTAATTATGGTGCATTTCAGTATTTCTGGTTTTCAGATAATGTTTGTGTGATAAATCACAGTGGTTTTCTTTCAAGCTTTTCTTCTTTAAAGTGCCCATCTTCAATTTTAAGACATCAAAATGTTTTATTCCCTGCTCACTCTATTTATTTGGGAGAATGATATCACTAAATGGAACTAAAATATTATCTTCTTTTTCAATGTTATTATATGTGTGTGTGTGTGTGTGTGTATATATATATATATATATATATATATATATATATATATATACATATATATGATGAGACAGGGTGTCCGCTTTGTAGTTCAGGCTGGCCCTGAGCTCGCTATGTAGCCCAGGCAAGCCTCGAACTCAGCAATCCTCCTGTCTTTGCCTCCAGAGTGCTGGGATCACAGGTGTGAGCCACCACGCCCAGCACTGTGGTATGTGGTACTGATTGCTGGTGGGTGTGAGCCACCACGCCCAGCATTGTTGTATGTGGTTAGCAGGGACAGAACCAAGGACCTTGCACTTGCTAGGCAGGTGCTGGAACCCCTGAGCTAAACATGCAGCGCTAGAAAAATTATTTTAAATACTGTAATACATTAAGTTAAAAACTGAAGAAAATTTACCATAATCCAAAGAGTATAGGTACATCGCATAGAAATTATTAGAGCTAAAAATAATTTAAGGGACACTATTTAAAAACTATATTATCTTAAAGGGTATTACCTCATTTAATAGTCAAATTTTAACAATAACTTGAATTAGCAGAATTGTTATTAAATTTAAAATTATATTCCAAAATAAAAAATTTTCATCAAATGAAAATATAATTAACCATAAATACTAAAGCAGTATAATTTTAATTCTTAGTTTAGTTACTTCATGATGTATAGCACAATGCACCATTTTAAGCAACTATTTATAAGGTTACTTAGGGATAATTATGAACCAACTAAGAGATACTGTTGTCAAATGAAATTTACATGAATTTCCTAAACTTGTAATCAATTTTTTCAATGAGGCAGTAAAAGAAAGGACTTCTGGAAAATATGAACTCTTAGTTTATTATGTTGGATCCTCTTGTCATTTTATTTTGTTTTGTAGAGAAAATAATAAAGTCTCAGTACACAATCTTCAATTGTTTGTTTTGACTATTGGAAGACAGATACAAGATTGTCTAGTTTCCAATTTCTGAGTATGCATAAAATATTTCCATTAAAAATTTAACTTTCCTAATAAAGCAATTTTAAAAAGCAAGAGGAACTTCAGTATATATTACAAACTTTTGATCTTTTAATTGCATTTGATATTTTGTAGATACTTAGTAAAGGATTGATATTTTTTCTAGAACCAGGTAATGGTAGTAAAATTTTTACAGTCTATTAATTTTCCATGTAGAAATGGATCATTCATCTGTTGAGTACAGTTCATATTTGTTGTGAAGTAATAGAGATATCCATGTTCTACATTAGCCCTCTGCTTTCATAGGTAATAGCATTACTAATAAGCATCAGGTCAAAACATTTTTCAGAAAGCATATACAGAAAAATATTATCAAGTCTGATTTAGACAAAGTGATATTTACTTGGAATACAAAACATTTCAGAAACTTGGGCCTCTTAGTTTAAAAAAAGTTGTTTGCCTTTGATAACATACTTTTCCAGCATCATTGAGCTATTTTACTCAGGAATACCTTAACATCTTAGCACAGAGAAATAAAACAGAAAACATTATTGTTTTGTGGAACATATAATCTACTACAAGGAAACAGATATAAACCAAACAGCTTGTTTTGGTCAGCAAAGGCTAAAATTCTTTGAAAAAATAAAGTATTTAATAATAAAACAAGTAGTTGCACTTGGAGTTGTCAGCAGAATTCTCTTGGATATGGTGACATTTCGGCAAAAATTTAGAAGAAAATACTGCTGTGACTGGGACAGACAGAAGGAATGCAAGCTGACCAGGTTAGATCAACAGCAGGAATCAGCTGGTATGGAACCTGGTAGACTTTCACTCAAAAGGAAATTTAAAAAATTGAATATAAGAGGGTGGCTATTTTTATTAATTAATTAATTAATTAATTGAGCGAGGGTCTCGCTTTGTAGTTCAGGCTGGCTCTGAGCTCACTATGTAGCCTAGGCAAGCCTCTAACTGAGCAATCTTCCTGTCTCTGCCTTCTGAGTGCTGGGATTACAGGAGTGAACCACCACACCAGGCACTGTGGTATGCGGTGTTGATTGTTGGTGGGCGTGTCTCCATGCCCAGCATTATATGTGGTCACCGGGGATGGAACTCAGGACCTTGCGCTTGCGAGGCAGGCGCCAGAACCACTGAGCTAACCCTCCGGCCCGGTTGGTTATTATTTTAACTGACAACACATTTCATCATCAGATTGGCTCTACTAGGAACAAGCTCTCCTGCCTCCTTATAATTCAGGAATCTGCTTGGAAGGCTGCTGGTTCTCTTGGCTAGCACGATCCTAAAATCATCTCATATGCCAATGGTGTTTGTGCCCTGATCTCTGTCTGGTACTGTTGTATTTGTGTAACCCTTTCAGATAATAGCCTTTGGCGGATTATCCCACAGAGAAGCAATTATAACGTGTTTTTTTTTTCCAAGTATATTGGATAGAGTCACTCCCTACCTTTGTAGATGGTAGGTAAAGATAGTTTACACTTCTGTGAAGACAGAAAGATTTCAGCCTCTCTATTCTTACTAACTCAGTTTCTCTGAGGTAATGAAAGTCCATTAGATTTAATAATGTTCATGGACAATTGTTCCAACTTTGTATACATCAGTCTCATCTCACTCCTGGAAAATGGCTTCCTCACCCTTAACCTCTTGTTAACTCCACAAGCGGCTGCTCTGCATATAATTGAGTCTCCTCACTATCTATTCAAGGTCCTGGCTTCTATGTATATTTACTCTGCATTCTGGATATGTAGAAAAGATTACTGAATATGAAAATAAATGGTTCAACTCTCTATATAAGAAAATTTCCCAAGTCAGGCTATTAGTTACTATTAATTAACTCGATCATATGTGTTTTTAAATAAATAGAAATAGATGCTAATATTGTAACATGAATTAATGGAGGGAAGTGTCTGAAATAATAAAAACATCATGGGTAATGTAGATTTTTATGTCTTAGAGTTATTCCAGTGAATTCACTATTAGAATGTAATTAAGAGGAGTTATTAGATAAAATATGACATAGTAATTTTAAGAACAAAATACCCAATTTTTTTCAAGTGCTAAATTTCCATCCACTTTAACCAACCTATATATGTATTATATATATACATATATATAATACATATGAAAATATCTTTAAATAAAAAATTTATCTACATATAGGTAAATAAAGAATTTTAAGAATACCCCATTTTTTCAAGTGCTAAATTTCCATCCACTTTAACCTACTCATATATATATATATATATATATATATATATATATATATATATGAAAATATCTTTAAATAAAAAATTTATCTAACATACAGGTAAATAAAGAACACTTTAATTTTCCCTGCTCAAGAAGGGAGATGACTTACTTAAATGATTTAGATGACTACTGCTAGGAAATGAAAACCTTTAATCTTAATAATGAATTTGCATTTATTTCAAAATGCAATGTCACCTGAGTTTTAGGGCTGTGATGGAACACTTCTAGCTTAAGGTGAACATGAATACATATTGGTCATTCAGTTAACTTGTACTAAATTGCTATATGTTAACATGGTAATTATTACAAACCTTGTTAACTCACACAATTGAGTTTATACCCTTGTAGGTATAATTAACCAGCACAAAAATTAAGAAAAAATCACCTTGATCTCAGCTATAATGTAGAAATTTTTATTATATGTGATTTTTAATCTGAGACTCAAATTTAGAAGTATTAAAAGAGAACAAAACAGTATTTCACACTCCATTTAGCAAATACAGTTGCTTACCCAGCAGTGTGTGAATTGTAATGCATCAGGCATAAATTGGTGATAAACTATGTAAGCCTGCACCTTGCAATCAGAACTGCATATTTTGGCAGCAGTCCACATAATCCAGTGCTAAATGTGCAGCGTTATTTTATTCCAGTAACACATTAACAAAATGTACAACCATTTTGACTTGGTGGATGATCTAACATCATCCCAGCAAAAAGCCTTTGTCCATTTTTTACACAAATGTCTTTTTTTAATGATAAATGAATTTTGTAATTTTCATGATGAATCAGTGAAAAAACTTTGTCCTTTGAGTGATCTGTAAATTTTCACTTCACTACTTTGCAACTGCAGGTTCCAAAGGAACATGAATTGAAATCAGGAGGGAGATAGCTCAGAGACAGAATGCCTACTTGGAAGGGGCGAGGCCTTGAGTACAATTAGTGATTTAAAAAAAAAAGATGAATTTTTTGTACATATTATTTGAATTCTTTAATCTCTGTACATATTTTTCTGAATTCTTTATTTTTTGTGTAATCTGGATTTTGCTTAATTGTCCTTTCTAGAACCCATGAACTTAATGACACCTGAAGAAAACTAAAAACAAAACAACAACCTAAGACATGATTGATGACTGCTATTCTAAATAATTCACTTTTGACATGTAATTTTAATCTAGGTGCAGAGTACACATAGAAAGCAAATTACCAAATGTATTCTATGTAAATGTAAATAATACAGTGAAATAAATTTGATGACACAAACTTTGCTTTCAGGTGGATGGATTGTTAACTTTTTCCTGTTTATATTTCTCAACTGACACCACAAGTACAACATATGTATATATATACAGGCATACATGTTCCTTGGCCAAATTTACCTTTTGTTGCTCATTATGATATTTCCAATATCACTGTTTCAATATCTTTTAATCTGTCTCTAGTCAAATATGTGCTTTGTCAGTACGAAATCTGATTATTTTCCCCACCCTTCATTGGGCACATTCTATCAAACAATTAAATTCATCATCCAGTTGAGCACTTCACGAAAGAGTAAGTTAATCTGTTTCATCAATGTTAATGCCATTATTAAGTCTGAAGAGTAGAAAAACACATCTGCACTTCAAATTGTAAAACTTAAACTTGATTTCTTTAGGTTGATTTCAATGAAGATATATATAAGAAAGTGTAAAATTTAAAATGCTTTTAGTTTTACCAATATAGCTATTATTTTCATATCAATAATGTGCCAAACTGAAATAACAATATGATTATTTTGAGGAGCAAATATTCAGCAACACCATCAATGATGAAGTAGAGAATCCATTTAATCAGTTCTAATATTGTATCACACACCAGTGGCTGTTCTGTTCTGAAAGAACATTCCAATTCTTAATTATGGAAATAATAATTGGAATGTGTGAAAAAGAGAGATTTTAGAAACTTTCAGAATAATTACATTGTTTTCCTGAAAAAATCACTAAAAAGTGTGTTTCTTTCTGTATGCCCTATACTACAAACTCAAGCAAGGCACAAGTCAAATCTAATGATAACTCCATAAATATTATTCTTCCATTTTACGTTTACAGGATTCTTCCCTTTCCTTTGTCGACTTTAGCATTTTCCTGAAAATTGTACATTGCAATGTGGTTCATTTTATTTCTTTCTCTAGAAAAGGAAGAAGAGAGAAAAACAAGTCCCACTAGAGCAAAGAGCAGCTGACATCATTTAGCAACTGCAATAGGATGTATTTGCCAGTTGTTATACGTCTGTGTTCTTGTTGATGCTGAAAGATGGTAGGGATCAGGAAGATAAGTTTATCTTATTATTCATTCATGGTGAACTATTTTAGCTAATGACCTCATTCTTACCTGAAATTTAAAAAAAAGACTGATCTTACAGATATCTGAGAATAAAATGGTAGTTTTCAGAGTGAATAGTGTGGAAAGGAGGAATTGAGAAGATTTAAAATTATAGTCAAATGAAATAAATTTTGATGTTACATCACACAGATGGGTGTGTATATATATATAATACATACGTAATGTATTCTGTATTTGGTGTTCTATAACAGGATGAATGTAATATACATATTTCATATAATTTTTACATAATATATATTTTTACAGTGATATCTCAATTAATAAACTCAATTTTCTCTTTGATACTGTTCAAAATGAAACAGGACAAGAGCTGAATCATTTTCATGTAAAGTCCACACTCATCACAAATTGTGAAAAGAACCATATTTGTGAACAGGGGTTCCACTCTACTATTTTTTATGCTTTGGTGGGATTGTGGATGGAAAGGCTCTTAGAAAGGTCTATTCAAGTTCATGGACTGCATGTATTTAGAAAGGACTTTGAAATTTTCACCATGAAAAAATGATAAGCATTTGAGGAGAGAGCTAGGTTTACCCTGATCTGACATTATGTATTGTAAAAATGTATCAAATCATGTGGTATATACCATATATATATGCATATATATATAATTTTTATTTACAAGTTAAAATAAAAAGTAAAAATGATAAAAGTAATACCACTTCCATACTAAAACAAACAAAAATAAAATCTCATGTTTTAAGAAAACATCCAAATTAACATTTTTACCAGTATCATAAAGGGTTGTGGAAGAGACATTTTCTGATAATCCAAACCACAAACTAAACAAACAAAAATATTTTCATTATTAACAGATGAAATGCAATTTTTGAAATATTCCTCATTTGCTCTGTAGTGCTTATCAACTCTTTTATTCTAGTTCTGGATAAACTAAGCATCATGAAAATCAAAGAAGGAAGTCCTTATATGTCTTCAGAGAATTGCCCGCCTTTAGGGGTCCACATTCCCTGAGCATGGCTCATATAAAACAAGATCAAAGGAGATGCACATCTGTCCAGGATACTGACACATGTTGCAAGGTTCCAAATATCAATTTTCTCTTACCAACACTTCACACATGTGAGGTAAATTCAAAGGATATGCTCACCGGTGGGTTTAAAATGAATAAGACACCCTTCCAAAAGTGTCCCCAAAGGTTGCACAGATGAAAAGTTTTTTGTATTATGCAAGCTCTCTCTCTCTCCTCAGTAAAAGACACCTTGTCCTAAGGACATCCTTGTCCTCACGCTTCTTTGTTTTAGGCCATCTGTTTCCAGTTTGATGATAGCGTAGCTTGTTCAATATCAGGGCCTTTCCTAATGTGTAGGTGACCTGCTTTTATTTAATTTTGAATTTAGTTCTATTCATTTTATGGTCATACTCTATTTTGGTAATTATGTAGAGGAACCCAGAGGGATTTTGTCAATGGTAACATTAAAAATTAATAAGTGAGTGAATAGGTACAATGATTTATATTGCAGAGAGTGCCCATGAGGCATCAATAAAAGACATGAGGACTTGGCATCAGGTTATCAGTAAAAATAGTACAATAATCTTCCACAGATATTATTTTAAATATAAATCTTCACTTTTTCCTACATTTCCTACCTTTATTTTCTCTTTTCCTTCCAGGATTCTTCCTTATATTTATTGAGTACAGTGCCTTTCTTTCAAAACTGATAATATCAATGAAAAGCTATTCATTTTCCAGGCTAGTAGCTATGGAAACTGTCACTCTGGACAACTTTACACCTAATCAATCACTAGTGCTGTTCTCTAACCTCTTTTTCTTTCTTCTCGTATTTTACCATAATTGAGGCAGGTTGATTAAAGTGATAAAATTAAGCTGGTAGAAATATTTGTTCTCATGTTTTAATGCATAAGCTTAACCATTTGTTATAAACAGCCCAATATTTGCAATCATGTAAATGAATATATGTCATTGAATACAAATGATTGTCAAACAGTGACTAAATGTAATGTATCATGGATACATTCGATGCCACCATGATCCCATCAAGACAGTTATGTTATTGAATTCAACTTTTCCTTTTGGAGGACTTTGAAAGTCTGTACTACTTGATTTAGAATGATGAAATAAAAATTTAACTTCTCATGTAATTGTTGTATATAAGTATTATTAAATGAGTAATTCTTTTAAATTATCAAATGTTCAAATGCTGAATCTTAACAACACATTTTCTATTTTTCCCTTTTTATAAATGTAAGAATTCTCACTAAATTCTTTAGAAAATATTTAAGAGGTATCCTTTAATTCTATGTCAAATGAAGTAGAAATTTCCAGGTGTTATTTTCAAGTTCTGTAGTCTTCAAATTAGGCTCAGATGACTAATTAAAGCCACAGGCAGGTGCAGGCATTTGTCTACAATTAATCACACCTGTGAAATAGCCTATGCATAATAAGCTGTGTTTTGTGGATGTTGGTTTATCTTGAGCATAATATTGTGAAACAAAAATGTTTCTAGATCTACATATTTTAAAAACATAATTTTCATCTGTGTAATATAAAATTGAATTTTCTTATTTTTAGTATTCAACTTTATGAAAATCAACTTTTTGATTGTAATATGAACTAGTTAGACTATCAATATTGAGTCCTGACAGAATCATAGTAGTACATTGTATATACACATCATGTCATGATCATACTCAATACTGGGAATTTGTACCAATATATTCTTTTTATAGTTTTAATTTCTAAGTTTTATAGTTTTTTAACTTCTAAGTACCAACAATAGCTTATCTGAAAAGGACCAATAGGTCACTGATGTATAAATGGACCAACTGTGCCTGGTCATGGTTTATGGCAGCCTACTCTACAGGCAGCCACTCGTGTGTCACTCAGCAAAACCTCACCAGGACCGATGGTCCACCTCTTAATATTCAGGAACCTTTTTTCAGAAATCAGCCAGAGTCAGTTGCTGAATATTATATCTAGAACTGGGAAATTCTAAGTCACTTCTTATGCTGTTATTCCAAATTCCCTACCTCATTAAAGACCTGCCGTCCTGCTCCTGAAATAGCCAGCATCCCGTGATGGACTGCAAGAAAAATGATGGGGACAGGAGACATTGACCATTAACCTTCTTCCTGCTTTCCACAATGCTCCCAAATAAGGTGACAGATCACGTGTTAAGAATGTTATTCATAAGCAGCTACTTTGTCATGAACAAATTTGAATACAATATGCATATTAGGCCTCCAAACATTCAAGTTTTGGAGGAGAACTCATCAAGAGTTAAAAATCTTGGGCCGGAGATTAGGCTTAGTGGTCCCAGCGCCTGCCTCACAAGTGCAAGGTCCTGAGTTCGATCCCCAGTAACCACATACAATGCTGGGCATGGTGACTCATGCCCACCAGCAATCAATACCACATACCACAGTGCCAGGCATGGTGGCTCACGCCTGTAATCCCAGCACTCGGGAGGCAGAGACAGGAGGATTGCTGAGTTCCAGGCTTGCCTGGGCTACATAGCTCAGGGCTAGTCTGAATTACAAAGCGAGACCCTGTCTCAAAAAAAAAAAAAAAAGTTAAAAATCTGCTAATTCTGATTGCTTTTAAGTTTAGCATTAGGGTGGAGGTGCTGCTCAATGGCAGAGCTCTTGACTAGTATGTACAAAAGCTGAATTCAGTGTGTGCAATTTTAAATAAAAACATTAACATCATATCTAAGAGGAAGAAACTTGTTTGGAGCCTGAAGATGAATATATGTCAGTAGTCAAGATAATATGTTCAAATGTAAGCATGATTATTTTTAAAAAACATCCCTGATAAGTATCATTTAAATATATTCTACTTGAAACACTAGACACCTGCATTATTTGGTGGTTTCATGAATAAAATAAAGCTGGACCAATATTAATAATCTTCAAAGAAAATAAAATTATCCTGATAACTAGTGTTGCGATTTTCCAACCCATAAATTTGAAGTGTGGACATTAAACTCTGACTATTAGTGACAGCACCTCTGCTGAATGTCACTAGACTGAAGATTTGATCTGTAAGTAAATGCAAATCATGTGCTCCCACAGTTTGCACAGATTTCCCATAATTTGTTTTCCCCTTATACCTACTGATATTTGACTTATCTTTCTCCTCCATTTTTAAATGTTCACACAAGGTTATTGTATTTTTTCATACCTCATTACAATGTGATACATACTAATACATTGGGACACTGGATCCTATGCAGGCCTCACAAAGGTGCTGCGGTCTTCCCCCATCAGAATTAAATCAGAGAACTTGGCCATATATCTAGTCATGTCTTATATTGCTGCTTGAATTTGACTAATACAGGAACTGTTATGTCTGATGCTGATCACTTGTAAGAATTTTTTACCAAAGGAACATTCTGCTCTAGTATTAATATCTAATAAATTTAATTCTACTAGCAAAGAATGTTAGTTGTTTGTAAACATGTATGTTTCCCAGATTTTTCCATTGTTCATTGAATTTACTTGGAACTTGTAAGGATTTCTGGTCTGCTTGCTAGTAACTGAGCACTAACCACCTCCTCCACAGAAAGAAAATGACATCATTACCTCTCTAGACTGCAGCTGGTCTCAATTTTCAGCAGGCCTTAACCCAGACAAAACTACAGAAAAGACCATATAAATGTATTAAAGGGGGAGAAACCATAGGGTAGCATGCTCTAATTCTTTTTATTCCTTGCTTGCTTTTCAGTGTCTTGGGGACACTGCAGCTGTGGAGCATTAACACAGTTACTTGACCTACTTTCAAAGCCACGGAGTAGGTGGATGATTTCCTGTGTTTGGCTTCCTCAATACTAACTAGGTTTGATGCCTGGGAGAGACAGGCATTAGACTGTGGTAAGTCAGGACTATCCTAAGCAGGTTCAGCAATAAAAACAGTGAAGCCATGTCTACTAGTCCTTCTAAAGGCAATAGGCCATCTCTCAACATGTAATGGTTCAAATCTGGTCCAAGATAATTGGAAAGTTTTTAAAGAATTTTGTGTTCTTAGGATATATTGCAGTCAACATACTAACATGTACGATCTCATCATTCTTTATCATACACCTGCATACATTTAAAAATATATATTAAACTTTTTAGAAATAAATTAAACTTTTTAGGAAACTATAGTCCACATAGAGTTGCCTATAAAAGATAAGCTGTATTTTCTAAATTATTAATTTACACCTATTTTGGCTACAGAATACTTCATTTATGAAGGCAGAGTAAAATATGACTTAATCCTTTGCTCAAAATATGACTTGTTCTTTTGCATGATAATTCTTGTCTGTTCTACTTTTTTTGGGTCAGAATCATGAAAAAGTTTAAACAATAAATTTTACATTGTTTAAACAATGAATTTTTGGCAATACTATAGATTATACTTTTATGAGGTCAATACATGTCCAAAATATTAATACGCTTGTTTTAAAGAGGATTTTTAAAATCACAAATAAATATCCTTATTGCAGTTTTTCAATATTCCTTTTTGAATAGTGTATTATAATTCTATAAATATTCATTCATTCACTTCATCTTCTGTTCACAAACTTGAAAACCAAAAACGCTTCTGGACTTATATTACTTAAAAAGAGCTCTTTGCTCTAGTGCGCCTCATGGTCCTTAGAATCTGTTTTGGGAAACTGAGATTAGTGGAACCAATTAGTCTCTTTAATACTGAGTGTGTAATGTGCATATGTTAGGTAAAAAACGGTGGTTCCTAAGTTATTATTCCTGACAACTTTCTACATTCTGAGTCCAGGAATATTCACAGTGAGAAGGGGATGGGTTATGTATCTTTGCCTTCTTCTGGGCCTGGAGACTCCTGGTAGAACTGAAAACCATCTCAGTGGATATATTTTCAGAGTATAAAGCTGGTAGTAGGAGTAAGAAAAAATGATATCATGACATTTGTTACATTTGGAAGAGCAAACAGAAAGTAATCCAGAAACAATCAGCTCAATATACTGAACAATACTATGTATTATGAATAAAACCTCCTTACCATATTATGTTGTGAATGCTGGATACAGTGATGCTTTGTTTCACAAATGTTTCTGTTTGCAAACAAAGCGTCCAGCAAAATTTTGCTTCCGTATGCAAATTCTGCACTGAATGACAAACACAACCATAGCCATCCTCCCACACAAACACAAATTCGGCCATCTTCCCCAATATCATAAAGCAAATTAAGTTCATAAACCAAGTTACTAATGTATTTTTAATTATTTTGATGTTTGTTGTTTGAATAGGGCCACCTAGTGGCTTGGCTGTATAATGTTACATTTAAATTCCAAGAATGTTATAAATTTCTTATATTAATTCTTAAGTAAACTTTAAAGTTAAACTCACAATCTCTTGGAGAATGAACTGTATTTGAAAGTATTAAATTATTTTTCTGTCTTAGTAAAACCACTCAATTTGGTAGAATATTCATTTATATCTCTCAAATTCTTAACATGAAACTCCCATCTATTCAAACACTATTTTTTTCCAAATAGCATTTTTAAATATTGCTATTTCACATACCTTCTGATATTTAACCATTATAGGCTTTTCTGGAGATTAAAGAAGTAACATGAAAGATCATCTAGGGTTTAGTATGCTAATACATCATAATATATAATTCTAAATTAACTTCACAAAAAGAGAAGGAACAAGATACCACCAGATCATAGAATATTTCATGCTGTAAATTCATATTTTTCTTCAACCTAATTATCATCCTGGAATGCATAATTCCTGCTCTCTCTGTGATTCATGCAAGACTAACTTAATATATTCCCATTTGTGATATTCTTATGGTAGCATCAGCGATAAATTCAATCATGTGAATGAACTACATGTGTAGCATATATTTTCTGATTGTAATGTGACCAGCATAATATATATTTTGACCAGAAAGTATCATTTACACAATTCTAAAATGAAACACTTTTTTACAAATGATTTTTTGATATATTATTATATTAACCTCACAGTAGATGATTCTTTTCAGTATCAATAAGATAATTTTTTTGAAATTGTAATAAGGACAGTGCTTACATGGGCTTAGCTCCTTATTTCTTTCAAAAATTATAGTTCTGAAAAACAACTTCTGTGTTTAATTAAGTGATGTTGCCTACTATTAAAAAAATCAAATGTGCCTTTACAATTCTGAGTAAATGATACAGGAATATGCAAGAAAATCCAAGCAATCTGAGAATTTAAGTTGCATTGAAGTGTCATTTTAGTGTGAAATTTTCCATATAAGTTTTTTGAGATTCTTACCTACAGTACAGACACAACCTCTGCACACTGTGCTGCATTCTGCAATTCACCTCTTGATGGCTCATAGTACTAGTCAAGTAACTCTATTGTCTCGGGAATGGTTTCAAGGAAAATATGCCCAGTCAATGTATATCAAGCATCCTCCAGTGTTTTTCATCCTGGCTGATTGAATTAACACATGTGGATCCAGGGGTTGGGCAAGGCTGAGTGTATTCAAAAAACAGAGCTTCATTTGGGGTGAATCATCTCATAGATAATATTTTACACTGGATATTGTCTTTTGTTAAGTGTGCTTTCAAAAGGAAAATTCTATAGAAGGTATAAAACTCAGCACAAAACTAGTCTGAAGAAAGCAAAAAGAGAGAGACTTACAGAGTCAATCATCTCCCAAGAAAGCAACATTTCAAAATTTCCCAATGAGAGAAATTTACTTCCTTCCTGAGCCTAAGTGGCGCAGGAAGATGACACCACCCACCGTTCCACACATACAAATGAACATCCGTCTTTAAGTAATTTCCACCCACTGGTCATATATACTTATTTTAAATTAACTGGCTTAAGATGACATATTTTCACAAAGACTCACATACATGGTGAGAAGCTTATGTATCCTTTCCCAGATTTACTTCAAACACATTAAGCATCCTTGTTCCTTTGTCCTTCCACTTAAGTTCACATCTTTTATTTCCTATTCAGTACTCTCACCATCTTTGGTGTCTCCTCAGTGCTCTCCTTAAATTACATCGTGCAAAACAAAACATGCATTTGTATTGGAGTAATAAAGCAGGGCATATTCCCTTTGAATCATTTTATCATGCGTGGGCAAAGTCTAGCTATTGGGATGATGATGCTACAGTTCAGACATTGCCCTGGAACTGCTTACAGAATTGGATCAGAAAAAAATTACATAGAGAGTGCAAACCATGCACATCCAAGCTTAGAAAATGACAGGGATCATCACACTCATTATCAGAATAATTTTAATTTTCACACGACTTTCCAGTTCTTATAATTGGTTTTTACTCTGGCATCTATGTTCTCCCTTACGACTTTGTTAATATGTATTTCACAGTGTGAATGAGGACTAGACTGACTGTATATTTGTGATCACCTTAAGTGAGGCCATAGTCCAAATCACTGAAAATCCTAAATTACATTTTTCCTCTGGCATGAGTGAGAAAAACAGCATCAAGACTCACAGAGCCTGAAACAAAAGCCTGGCTTCTTTTTCCAGAGTTACTAGCAATGTCTTGAGTTTAGCAACATTATTCACTAACTCGGAAACAGGTACGTATGTTTCCAGCACCAAGAAACTTGAATGAAAGTAAAAGGGAACAGTGTGAATTATCTTTCCCCATTTTTGTACAGAACACAGTCCTTTTTATGCAGTTTTTAGTCATGATGATAAAAAGTCCTGAAAAGGTCTGCACAATCACGTTCTTACAATCCTATTTTTATACAATATAAAAATACCAGTTTTCATCAAATTTGACATAAAAACATTAATTTTGAGTAATATTTTCTTTCAAAGGGATGTATAGTGAATTGTAATTAAGCCTCTTCCTACCTCATCTCCACAACTTTGTCCAAAGCTTTCCTGTATAATCCATGAGGGGAGGGAATTGGAAAGATCGTGTGATGAACAAATCATTAAGGAGAAATGGGAATTACAATATATAGAACCCAAAAGCACAAGCCAGAGACTATAAGAAATTCACATCCATAGACCAGCCCAGTCAAATGACTTTCTGGATGACTCAAGGATTTTTATGCCTTGTCCAGTAATATAGCCACTTACCCCTTGTAGTTACTGAGAACCACAATCTAAGTAGAGTGACAGAGACATTATTAATTTTACTTAAATTTAAAAGGCTCATAAAGGCTTGAGACTATTGCCTTGGACAGCTGAGCTAGATTATGTTAAACTGGAAATTTTACTTTTCTCTCACACAGGTGTTTATTTAAAAGGTACATCCTACTTATTATGTGTTAAGAAATAACAGAATTTTGTCTATAAGAATAAGAACCAATTCATGAAGCAAATACAAGGTTATACTTATGCTCAGCAGAAATAACCATGTTACACTGTTACACATGTCATAATGTACTTTTAAATTAAGACTCTGAAATACTGGAGTTGTTTTTTTTCTTATTTTTCTTTTACAGGGATGAATAGTTCTCTAATTATTAACATAGAGCTCTTTCCAGGCTGGAGATTTAGCTCAGTGGTTCTGGCACTTACCTCGCAAGTGCAAGGTCCTGAGTTTGATCCCTGGTAACCACATGCAATGCTGGGCATGGAGACTCATGCCCACCAGCAATCAATACCACATACCACAGTGCCTGACGTGGTGGCTCAGGCCTGTAATCCCAGCACTCGGGAGGCAGAGACAGGAGGATTGCTGAGTTCGAGGCTTGCCTGGACTACATAGTGAGCTCAGAGCCAGCCTGAACTACAAAGCGAGACTCTGTCTCAAAAACAAAACAAAACAAAACAAAACAAAAACCATAGAGCTCTTTCACAGTAATGCCTGTGTTGTATGTTATAGACATAATCCGTAGAGTTCTCCTTTTGTGAGTATGTGGAAACAATTTTTAAGTCATCACTGAATTACCTGCTGATTAAAATCTAACTCAATCCCATGGTTCAAATTCTTGTTGTCCTAGTTTCGACTCGGATACTAAAGAACCCTTTATTTAGTTGCCAAATAATTTTGAGAAATGTATCATATTGATATATGGGGAGACACAACAAACACGTGATACAGAGCTGGACTGCTGTGAGATAAAATCAAAGCAGTAGACGTGAAAAATTGCCTTGTTTTTCAGTTTCCTTTGGGGAGGAGGTCTTTAAGAGACCCTTCTGGGTGATTTCAGAAAAAGTGAATTCTGCCAGTGCAAATGCCAATCCTTGTTGTGAAAACATTTCATTCTTATAAATCACAGCTAACATTGGTTTCCCTTTGTGAAGAACTCTGCAGTTACGGTTTTCATATAGAAAGGATTCAGTAAGAAATATTCAATTATCATAGATTTGAAATGTAAGTGAGAAAAAAGCACTTGTGCTTTGACTTCAAATTTGCATTAAATTGTTTGAACAATTACCAGAGCTGGCACTGTCTCTCACCTTAATTATTCAAACAACAGAATCCTATTTGCCTGAAAGTAAACCCAATTTCACGGATAAGACAGCAGGATTTCAAAATTTAGTTCAAAAAGGTTGCATGACCAATAAAATGTTTATATTTATAATAACAGTATTTTGAAAAGGATACACTTTTGTTTTACACAAAACAAGCTTTATATTCTACTTGTATTCCCTCCCATATTTTAAGAGTACACATTCAGAAAGCCAATGATATGACTAATTCCATTAACATTTAAAAAGTAATATACACAGACTGAAGGAAGAAGAAATGAGAACACTAAATGGTGTTGAAGAACAGGAAATGTGAGACAAGACAATCATTTTCTGCAGCAATGTAATGTAAGTTTTGTAATTCGTGAGGAAAGCACAGTGGATATTATTGGTAGAAACAGGTAGTAGGTGAAATGTGATATAGCCCAAGTAACAGAGTTAGAAGAAAGTCTGACTCCACAGAATATTGGGAAATTGTTAATTTTTCTATAGGTTCTGTTCTATTGATCTTTTCTCTATTACACATAAGTACAAAAATACATCACTTTCACAGGACCTTTTGAATGCCAACATCCTTGGCTGGGTTTCACTTATTCCCAGTGTTCAAAAAAAAAAGGATGTGATGTCTTTCTTCAATTGTTACTACATTTTAAAATTTCCAATACATGGCTTAATCTAACTTCTGCAGAGCCAGACCACTATTCATTCTACCTCTCCTCTACATAAATGGAAGACATCACAATTGAAGCTAAAATGATTTACTTTTGAGTTTCTATCACTATTTAAGAAAAATTTAACCTATTATAACGCAATGTGTTTTAGTAAGCTTCTATTTTCTGTCAAATGTTGTGCCTTACTTTGTGTCATAAGGCTATAATTCTCCTAAGAGACTCTACTTAAAAAAGCATATTGTTGAAATCCATTGCCAGATCAGTGTAGAAAGAGAAATCATTATACGTAAATAATGGGGCAAGAGCCCTAAAAAGATGTCAGAGCTCACTTCCTTCACTCTGCTCACCTCTTGCAGTCCAGTCTACTGACCTGGGGGCTGGAATGTGAGCAAAGAGACAGCAGAAGTGGTCAATCTGAGTTGACTCTTGAATTACCGCTGGGAGTTACAAAACCTACCAAGGCAAACAGTAGAACTGAGATAAAAAGAGATAAACAAGATAAAAAATAATAGGTATTCAAAGTTCTGGGAAACTGGATGGGAGATGAACACTGAAAGTTTGTCAGGAGAAAGAGTTTGGAAAAACAGCGAAAGGAAGTAAGATTAATTCTATTATTTTGGAAAATAAATACTGTAGCTCTGGCTCAGAATGACACTATGGATAGGGTATATTCAAGAGAGAAAAATTCGCTGACCACCAAACTGACCTTTTAATCATACCCCTGCTCTATCATCCTTAATTTCTCAGAAGGCTGATTTCCCACCCACATTATGCCTGTCAGGGCTATTCTGCTATGGTGACTTTTTCTTTTAAGGCTCTTATTAAAGTTTTATTATTGATTAAAACATGAGTCTTAAACACAACCTCAAGATAATGTAAATTTTAAAGCATCTTCACATTTATGAAAGAATTCATTCCAGTAATACTCTACCAAAAATTAGAGGCCATTATATTCCACTTATGGATCTGTAAGTGCATTACTAGGGGATGCTGGCCATAAACTATAGCAAGTCACCTCTCGAGGTCTGGAGAGCTACAGCTGCTTTGTCACATAAGGTATGAAGACTCACTAAAGACCTGTTTTGTGGGTGTTCCTGGACATATATTGATGTTTTGCTGAAAATTAGTTCCAGATTCTCTTTGGGAAATGCTTGAAAAATAGAACCAACTATTCACACAAATTACTAATTGAAATGTTACTGAATGTTTTAGTTTTGAACTCTACTGGAAAAAACAGAACAAACTTAAAGCAACTTCAAAGCCTCAAATATGATTCAAAGCTGAGGAGAATATTAAAAACTCTGGAAGGAAGTTTCGGGTCATGATAGTGTTATAAAATACCCTTTATTTAGTTAAAAAATCAAGATGAGATACAGGTGAATGACCTTGAGACAGCATTTTAAGATCAATATTTAGAGAAGCAATAAATTAGGTTAATAATTTGAGTTTGGGCAATGCAATTATTGGCAGATAATCTGTATTTGCTTCATGGATACACAGGGGATTTAAAACTTTGTCATTTTCTTCTAAGACAATAACTATAAAAGAGTAGTAATGTATACATATATATAGTAAAACATATTTATATATATTATATTAGTAACTATAAGAGTATGAAAAATCATACGATTTCAACACTTTTGCCTTCAAATTACTTTATAAAGAAGTATTTCAAGAAGCCTTAGTGAAAATGTCAAATTCTTTTCAAAAGTGAACAAAGATAATTTATATATTTTTATTTGGGCATCGTTTTTTTTAGATAATCAAACCAGTTATAAATCAGGTTGAAAATAAAAATAAAATGCTTTATTTTTCTCACTAGCTGGATACCCCCCCCCCCTTTGAGGACAAGTTAGATCTCACAAGTACAAAAGCAATCAGAATTTTAGGTTCTTTTATGTTAATATAATTATTTGTATAACATTCCATCATTATTATTAACTTCATAGGCTCTGCTATAAGTTTTAGCCTATAGTTAAAAGCAACTAAACCAAGGCATGGAGTTATGTAAAATACAGGACATATTACTTTGTATACAGAATGACCCACCTCAGTGAATCCTCAAAATGATTTGCAAGTCTAGCAAATTAAAATTGTTTTTTCTGAACTGAAATAAATAGTTTTGATACAAAGTCCCAGGACCATTTTACAGCAGTGAAACTAGACAAAGCTCTAAGTAGACACTTCACTTCCTGTGTGTGAAGGACAAATGAGCACATCTGAAGGACACTAGCAAATGGAGGGATTATGTAGACATAAGTGATTTTGCTTCTAATTCCTCAGAGAATTATTGGAAATAAATGTTTACCTCTAAAGTTTACAGAAAATTAATTGATTCTTTACATTCTTATTAGATTCTTTTTCATCTCAAAAAATGACAGACTATATAAACAGGTGAATAGAAAAAGAAAATAAGCACGTGGCCACATATAGGTAAAACTGTAGTCTTTTATGGGAAAATGGATGCATCTTGAACCTACTTTGCTTGCATATTGCTAGGTGAAATAATTCAGAAACAGCAAGTTAAATTTCACATGCTTTCTTTTACATAAAAATCCAAAATACAATTTAAGTGATAAAATAAAAACAGATAATAGAAAATAAGATGGTCAACTTTGTGGAGGTCATTATGAGATGCAGGTGTTAAAATGTTAAATTTTACAACATGCTTATTTTTCCACAATAAAAACATTTAAATCTGTATTTACATTTTTATGTTTGCGTATATGTAACTAAGACACTCTTATCTACTCATATAAGAAAAAGACAAAAATAGACTCATTTTTCATTTTTGCACTTCTGAAAATCTTTGCATATAAGAAACAAGAAGAATCAACCAGTCTGGCTGGCTGAATACATTTTCCCCTTTAAACATAATTCATTTTTCTCATTTATAATTATCCCTATTCAATATTTATAGGCAATTTCTTATATTCCAATTCTTTTTATTTCTAACATATTCTAATTTTAGAGAAAAGATACAAATGGAAAGTGAAAAAATCGAATTGTCTCCTTTGTTTTCTAACAGTTATGGTTGAGGAAGCAATGTTACTTATATCTAATCATGTACGTCTTCCAAAAGTTTCCTAAATGATCATTTGGCCAAACTGGAAATCCAGTATCAAGACATCACATCATAGGTTATCTTCACCACACAAGCCATCTCTTTAGCTTTCAGTTTTTTTTTTTTTTTTTTTTTTTTTTTTTTTTTTTTTTT
>PVIC010004089.1:0-19643 GCA_004025085.1 Thryonomys swinderianus
GTATGCGGTGTTGATTGTTGGTGGGCGTGTCTCCACGCCCAGCATTATATGTGGTTACCGGGGATCGAACTCAGGTTCTTGTGCTTGCGAGGCAGGTGCCGGAACCACTGAGCTAACCCTCTGGCCCTGCTGTTTTATTTTTAAAAGTTCTAAGACACTTAATAATGAAAACTTAAAATAACCTAAATAATTGACAAGATAAATTAAGCTACAATCAGAGGAGTGTTATGATGTATTGTAGGATTTTAATTACCTGTTGTAGGCTATAGTCATTGTAGGCTATTGTAGCACCATATAAATAAATGATTTTATAACATGAGAAATCTTGTATTACTATGCCAAAGAAAAAGTTTGTACACATTATGAAGTCAGTGGAGATTTTCAAATGCATGGAATAGGACAGAAAAGAGATATTTAAGAATTATCAGTAACAATTCTTTTTGTGGGTAGGTGGGATTACAGATAATTTTTCCACTCTTTTCCATTTTTCTGTTCTGCCCAGATCTTTACAGTCGAGGTTTTTTTGCGTGTCTCTCCCGAAGGAGAGGAGAGACTCTGGTTTCGGGCCCATGTGTCTCAGGGTCACCCCCCAGAGCTGCTCCCAGTTTCCTGAAAAGCGCTGTGGCTCAGCCACTAGGCAGCAGGCACTGCCCAGCCTGGAGGGCCCGGGTGAGAAGGGGCCGTCTGGGATCCCAGCCCCTCACCCTCCAGCACCAGGGGTTGTGCCTTTCCCCTGGTGGGACCAGGGCTGGCCCCAGGCCTCGGCTTCAGAGATCAGTCAGGGGTCAGGGTCGCAGGCCCTGGGGGCTCCGTCCCCCATTTCCATAACCAGGTTCCCCCGGTTCTCTGTGAGCTCCTGCCACACCCCTACCCTCGCCACTCCCTATGGAACCCTGGCACATCCTGCCTGGCACATCCTCAGGGCTGTGGCTCCACCTTGCAGGACTTCTGCTAGTCTGTTCTGGGGTGAGGTGCCTCAGAGCTGAGCCCTGCAGGAAGCCAAAGCCCCTGTGGGTTTATCAGATGCTTCCCTCCCATACCTCTCACAGGGGGTGACTGCCAGCCCTGCTGGCGCTGCCACCCCAGCCCTTCTTCCTTGCTGGCCCTGGGGCCCAGGTCCATCTCCTTAGGTTTATCTCTGGGCCTCACCCATGGCTGAGCAAACTGCCGCAGCCATGCACTTGACCTGCTTTCCCACTTCCCCAGAGTTCCCACGGGGAGCAGGCAGCCATGGCTGGTGCCGTGAGAGCCGTTTGACAGGGAGAGTTAGCTGCCTCCTAGCACGGGTGGATATGGCCAGTCATTCTGTTTTCAGATGACACTGCTGTGAGAACGAATGTGGTCAGAGACATACAAAGAAAGATGCAGGATTTGAACCCAGGTCAGAGCTTGCTCACTAGTACCACTCCAGAGGGTATAGACTCCAAACCATAGGCTCAGACCCAGGCAGGTCCTTACACGGGTGAGCAGTGGAGCCCTGGTAAGTATGGCCAAATGTATTAGTCACTTTGCCATCACTGGGACAAAATGCCTGACACCTGCAACTTAAAGGTTTATTTGGCTCACAGTTTTAGAGGGTCCAGTCCATGGCCGGGTCCAAGGCAGACATGGCAGGTGGAAAGGCCTGATGGAGGAAGCTGCTCAACCCATGGCAGCCAGGAGGCAGAGAGAAGGGGGGGGGGGAATGGGTGAAAGTCTTTTGGAAGTCCTGACTGGGCTAGTACCTGCCCTGGGCCTGCTTGGGACGCAGTGCTTTCCCCCGGAGGGCCATGTACCTGCACAATCTCCAGCATCTCCGCCTTGCTGATGTAGCCATTCCCGTCCAGGTCGTACATGCTGAAAGCCCACTTCAGCTTCTGCTCCAGCTTCCCCCTTGAAGTCACGCTGAGGGCGATGATGAACTCTCTAAAGTCTATCGTCCCATCGCCATTCGCGTCAAAGGTGCGGAAGACGTGCTCTGCAAACTTGGAAGCATCCCCGTAAGGGAAAAAGTTCCCATAGATTTTCTTAAACTCCTCCATAGACAAATGTCCGCTGGGGCAGTCTCTCAGGAAGCCTTTGTACCACTCCTGGATCTCATGCTCCGTGAAGTCTGTGCTCTCCAGCAAGTCCTGCATGACCTCGGGCCGCAGTTTGCTGTTCTGTTTCCCCATCCTGGTGACAAGGACTCAGCTGCAGAGAGAAAAGAAAACATGTGTCATGTGCAGAGTTGTTCTCCTGTCTGATCATCTGTGAGTATCCCAGGAAGAAGAACAGGCAGCCAGACAACGAAGCAAACGCTGTACTAGCCCGAGAATACTGATGCCCCACGGTGTAGAGGGGCCGGACTTCTACCACGAAATCCAAGTACTAGGAAGAATCAAAGTAAAGGAGGGGAAGGAGAGACCAAAACAGAAGTTAGCATATTTTGTTGCTTAAATATTTCGAAGTGAACTGAAAAATAAGTTGCTCTGTTTTCTGATCTAGAGGCAGAGCCTGGCTCTGGTTTTGCTCGTTGGCGAGAGAGAGGACAGTGCTTCCCATGACCCCGACCCACAGCTGTGGCTTGGGTTTAGTGGGGTTTAGCGCAGAGGCCCTCCGTATGCTGGAGCAAGCATACTCACTTTCTACACGAGCGGCATTAAACTACAAACCTCAATACCACACAAACAGAATTTATAAATTGAACATTCCAGTAACTTTCTCCTCCCTCTTATTTTTTTTCCTGAAGGTAAAGCAAAAACAGTTTGAGAGGCTGGTTTGTATTAGAATTTTAAAGCTGTCGTTCGGTTGCTAAGCTGGCGATTTGCCTGAGGCCAGAACTCAGAAACATGAGGTAATACATAATACATGGGTTTATGGAGCGCCAAACACTTAGTGGAATTTACAAGTAATTTCAAGCTTTCCTTTTGGGGTGATCTTTAGAATGTGGTGTTCAGTCACAGCCCTGTTGTTACTGTTTTGTTATGTGGAAATCACCGCGCCTGGCCTTGAGGGAGGACGGCCATTTTGATATTTAAATCTAATCCTTTAAGCAGCAATTTGTTTCCCTGCATATACAAAAGAGTTTCTTCAAAAGTGAACTTAAGTGTTTTCCCCAGCACTTAAGAAGTGCTGTCATCTATTAGCTGTTCTTCACTACAAACGAATTGCCTCAACACTTGGCTTGTCTCCTACCGAGGCTCATCTGTGAGCAGCTATTTTTCAGTAAATAGTAATTACACCGCATTTACAGAATCATTAGCACAGAAAGGCCATAACACAAACAAGGCAGAGGAGCACAAAGTAAGTTATTTGCTAAGCGAGGGTTTGCATTTAGCCCAGAACTTGTTTCTGTAGATAACCACAGTGCTTTCCTGAGAATGACGACGAACTGAAGAAACCATTTGGATGCGGCTAGACAGAATGACAAATCTGAGGTGCCTGTGACAGTTTTGCCGCTTGGAGGAGCAGGGGGAAGAGAGAGAAATGCTTGGCAATAGCTTTTGGAAGACAGGAATTTCTGCCTGAAATCCCTGTTTAAGACGGGGCCGGAGAAGGCCTCTGATGAGCAGCCTATGAAGACGAGAGTTGCATCTTAGCGCAGATCTTTTCCACCACCCCAGCCAGTCTTTCCAAAATTGAGGTGGTGTTGGGACCCGGTCGGGAAAAGCTCCGGACGCGGAATAAGACACACTCCGCTTCAAAGCCTGGCCCTGTTGTCTCTAGTTACTGCATAAGCTGCTCGGTGTTTTGGTGCACCCCAGATTCCTCACCTGTAGCTTGAATTCGGCCCTCTATGTCCCTATCTCATTATTCCGATGTGAGAATTGCACATGACAGCCGTGGCTGTGAAACCCGGTGTTGAGTGGGGTCTCACTCTGGTGAATGAAAATAACGTCTTGTCCCTGACGGTTGCTATGGTTTTGGTCTGGTTTGTCCCCTAAGATCAGCATGCTAGCAGCAAGTCCCCATGTGGTGGGGTGGGGTGGGCTGTTAGGAGAAGCGGCAGCAGATTACAGGGTGCAGTGTTCATCCAGGGGTCACTTCCCAGGACACTGGGCTGCAGGACAGGGGCTGCTGGGGCCTTTCCAGCCTCCTGTCCGTCTTGCCTGTGACCTCTCTCTCCCACGTTCCAACTGCCACACGGTGACATAGCTCCAAGTCCCTCACCAGACACAGCTGGGGCTGCCTGATACTGGCCTTTCAGCCTCTACTATGCAAAATACACTCTTCTGCATAAAGTTCTCAGTCTCCAGTATTTTATCACAGTAATACCAGACGGACCCCGACAGTGGCCTTTCACATGGAACCTTTCACGGAGCCCTCATGATGACTGTGGCAGGCAGCGCAGCCTTTTCCACTTTCAAAGCAAACAAGTGATTCCTCAGAGAGGCTAAGTGCGCGGGCCCAGGCCACACAGCTTGCTGATGAGAATCCAATCTACGAGTTTAGGTTCTGCCTGGGGCCACTGGTTTTCCACCCTGCCCTATGCACTACTAGGACAGAACACAGACAGAAATGATAGCAGCTTGGTAAACCTTCAGGAGGAAGCGGAACAGAGGGAGGAGACATTCTGCTGTCACTCAGCCTCTCGTGACCAGGGGCCCAGTGCCCACGGAGTGGCTCGGTGAGGCCTGGGAACAAAGGGGCAAAAGTTCCTTCTGGGGAGCGTACAGCCCGGAGAAAGAGATGCTGGAAGTGAGGAAAATAAATGAAACACCCAAGGGACACATGCCAAGAGGAGAAGGAAAGAGGAGGAGGAGGAGGGGACACCGCAGTGAGGGCGCAGGGGCTGGCATTTTACACACAAGCCAGGGAGGCCTCGCCCAGAGACCCTGAGAAGTGCTGAGCAAGTCAGGGAAGAGCCGGAAAGCGAGCCGGAGGCCTGGTCCGCAGAGACAGCAGGGCCGCGGTCAGAACAGCCAGAGGCTGCTCAGCGGACCGGGCCAGCGGAACGGAGGAGACCAGCAGGGCGCTGAGGGCCCAGAGGTGAGCAGGGACACAGCCTGTCACCCTGCACTTGGGCGGAGACATGGTGGGGAGACTCCCACTCTGCCGCATCACTGTGGGCACAGAGGAAGGGCGGGCTCAGGAGGGCAGGGCGGAGAGCAACCAGCAAAGGGCCCACAGCCACACAGCGGGCCAACGCGGCTGGACCGGGCAGGGGCCTGCAGGACTGGCTGGCGGTGCACCTGCAGGGAGGGGACAAGGACGAGGGGCCTTGCAACCCCGAGACTCGCCGTCTTGGTTACTTTTCTCCCACTGACGAGACAAGATACCTGACACCCAGAGTTAAAGGAGGCCAGGCTTGCCTGGCTCCCAGTTCACAGAGGCTTCAGTCTATAACGGGCTCGGCCCAAGGCAGAGGACCAACAGCTCATGACGACGGAAGACAGCAAAAGCAACAAGGGGCAAGAGAAGCCACGCTTTGTCCCGTCTATTGTACCGCGGCTACTGTGACCTGGGCGATGCCAAGCCAGTCAGAGGACTGAGTGCGGAACCGCGCGCCCTGGATCCCAGCGTCATCGGCTAGGTCCAGCGGCCTGACCGCGTGAGGCTTAGGGGACACCTAGAGCCCAACCCTGACATGGCCCGAGCAGGCGCGGCAAGTCTCGGGACGACGCTGACACTGGCGCAATGAGGAAACAGAAGCAGGGGACGCGGGCATGGCGCCTTGCCGTGGAGTCTGAACTGAGAGGCCGGGGGACACCCGCGTGGAGACGGCGGCTGGCTAGGTGGACACCGAAGTCCGCTCAGAGGGGCTGTGCGGCTTAATCGTGAGCGGCAACGTGGCTGGAGGAGGAAACTTCTGGACAGGTGAGTTGATCCTGGGGCCACACTCAGAACTGGGTTCATCCTGCACACGGGAGACGGGGTGCAGCTGGAGGAGGTGGGTGCTGGGCCCGCGGCCCGTGCTCTGCTTCCTGGCTGCCGTGAACTGACCAGCTTTGCTCCGCCACCAGGCCCTTCCGCCATGGTGACCCTGCCTTGGGGCCAGCTGACCGCGGACTGAAGCCTCTCACACTGTGGGCTATATGTCGGGGGCCTTGTGCCAGCAACTGGGAAGCGGCTGATCCTGAGGGCAGTGTGCCTTCAGCAGTCGCCCCAGATTTGTGGGTTCAGGCCGAAGCCAACACGACGGAGGACTGGGGAGCCGCGGTGACAGGAGAGGGCAGGGCCTCTCAGTGCGGGAGCAGAGGGAAGGGGCCAGAGGGGCACACCGGGTCGGAGCCTGCGTCGCCCACCTCCTGTGCGTCTGTTGTTTTTGAGACAGGGTCTCGCTTTGTAAGGCTGCGTGTAGAAAGGGCTCGTGCCCCAGAGCAAATCAGAGCTGCAGCCCTTGCTTCCTGTGCGAAGCCTGTGACTCTCGCCAACCTAACCCTCCAGTCGCGGCCGCACGGGCACCGCCATCGCTTCGGGCCCAGCGGCTCCGGCCCCGCCCTGGTCCCCTCCCGCGCTCTCCTCGCTGGGCTCGGCAGCTCGCTCTCCTGCTCCCTCTCCCGACCCCGGCCGAGTCTACTCACTCAGCCTCCCTGGGCGGCCGTCGGACACGTGCCAGGCAGCGTCACTCCTCTGCGAAAGGTCCAGCACAGGCTCTGCGACACTCCTGGGATACGTGAGCCCCCCTGCGCCAGGCCACCTCCGTTTCCCCTCTGAACCTCCCTGCCTCTCTGTTCCAGGGCTCTGATCTCCCAGACGTCCCTCCCTTACCCATCATGGACTCTGCATCAGTCCCGCATGTCTCCCAGGGCTCAGAGAATAAATCCAGGCTTGAGACTGACCACCAAGGAAAGAGGAAAAGCAAACAGCAAGAGAAGGCACCACCTCCTCACCAGAGAGGCAGGAGTCCACAGGACCAGGTTAACCTTCCATTTGCAAAGAAAAATAAAGGAGTATTGACCGAAAACGATGTCAGCGTGACAGGAAATGGCAGCTGGACAATGTTCCTGACTGTGCGGGATCTGCGGGGAAAGGTCTGTTTCACAGCATTTCTGCAGCTCCTCATGAGCGTCCGCGAGCACTGTGGTTTAATTCCTCAGAGATTGGAATTCGATTTTCCAGGGAAAAGCTCACAGCTCACCACGGACAGCCCGGCCAACTGCAGGGGGAAGCCACACCGCAGGCCGCCGCGAGGTCTCCTAAAATGGAATTCCCAGCTAAGCCGAGCCCGGCTGCGGCAAGGCCCACGGAAAGGACCAGGTTCATTAAAACCTTCCCCTCACTTGACCACGAAGAGGGGCTGTGAATGGGTAACTCACGGATATCTGAATTAGAAAAGCACAATTGGGTAAGAGGGCCTAAAATGTCAGGCAGCAAAGCATTGCTGCTACAGATGGAGGGAAACAGAACTTCACCTACCATGACTAGACACGGAGCTCGTTAGCACCCAGATGATGCCAGCGTCTGACATCACAACCCCATCGCTGGGGCATCTGTCTGATGCTCACTGGGGGAGAGAATGTGACACAGAAGAACTGCGCGGCCCTGCGTGAAGCCGGTGGGGATCTGAAAGGAGACGACACACGGACACGCGCAACAGACAAGCGAGGAAACACAACACAGCGGTACGAGAAGGGGAGGGAACTGAGGAGGGCCGTCTCCACCCTGCCCAGTGTGTCCCCTCCTCTGGTGTGTGGCGAAATGGCGGAGGGAAGGGGGACCCACGCCACGGGGCCACGGAGCCACGGAGCCCGCCCCGCGGGCCGCACCTGCACTCACTGCCCTGCAGAGGGCGACTGCGCCAGGGGCGAGGTTCCAAGATCAGAGGCGCAGGGGACATAGGTTGCCCGTCCTGTGCAGGGAGGGGCAGGCCAGGAAACCCCGCGTCTCCTCGGGTAAGCAGAGCCACCGCTTCCACGAGGCCTGTGCGCTGCCTTCAGCTTCTCCGTTTTATTGCCCACGTTACTCCCAATAAAATGTGTATTTCTGATAAGAATCTGACAGCAACTGTCTCACCCCACCCCAAATATGGAAATGCCATTTTCAGTTTGGCAGATTAACAAAGTAAACCTCACTGCAGTGGCCTCTGTTCTCCATAGGGAATTCTTTCCAGGACACCCAGTCTGTGCCCCAGAGCCCGGATCACATCGGGCCCCAGAGACTCCGCCTCGTCCCTGTGCACACTCCTGTCATCCACTGCAGTTTACACGCTGGCAGAGGACGACATCGGCAGTGGCGAACTATGACAAAACAGAGTAACATAACGAAATACTGTAATAGAAGTTATCTGAAGCTTGTAAAGATTTTGCTTCTGGAATTTTCCATGTGACGTATCTGGACATAGTCGATCACGGGTAACTGGACTGCACAAAGAGAAGCTGCCAATAAGGGGGATTAGAAAACTCCCAAGAGGAAGGGGTGTAAAAATGAGAACGTGAACACCCACTCTGGCCCCGAGGCGCGCTACAGAGCACAAGCAGTCCTCTTGCTTTTGCTCACACGCTGCACATCACCCCAGACCCTTCAATGCACGCTGTGAAATCTGCACACTCTCCACGTGGCTGGGTCAGTGCTGCACACCTCCGGGACCTGTGTGTTCCCCTGGAAGGACATCACGCACACCCCTCCACATTAGACCTCGGGAGAGTCTCATCTTTGCAAATGGTTGAATTTCACTGAACAATTCTGAGCACTCCCTCTGCTAAGCACTGAATTAAGGAACAGATAAAATGGCAAGTAATGTGAGGTATATAGCTCTTTGGTATTATATTATATGGATGATATTTAACTAATCTCCCTTTACAGGCATTCAGTATATTCTGTTTTTCTTTTATTCCCTTGGCATTTATCTTGCCATCTTCCCTTAGAATGTATTGCAAGGAACTTCTTGACATCAGTCTCTAGAAACTGTCTTACACTCTCCCAATAAGCCATTTTCCTCTGGAGACTTTTATCCTCACAATGATAGAATCGGACTTGAAATTGGAATTCTGTCCCCTTCCTGTCCACCTGCATCACAGGGACACACAGGTGACAGAAGGAGCTGGCTTTGCTCTTCCAGTGCCCCAAGGAAACACCTCCCAGCCAGCCGGGGTGGTGTCTCACCCACACCTGAGAGCTGTCGCTTCAGTCTCAACTCCAGGCTTTCAGGGTGTCTTCCTCTCTCACAGCCCTAAGCCCAGCTAATGGCTCTCGGCCCTCACACTGTGCTGGACCAAGGCGGATGGAGGTGCCCAACACCGTGTGCCCGAGGTTCCCTGAGCATGGACGGGTGTCACGGGAGAAGGTCACTGTGCAGGCCGGGAGTGGGTACAACTGCACGAGATGGACGTCTCCCACCTGATGCCAGTTCAGTGGGGAGGAAGACTCCGCCGCTGTGCTTGGCCCCAGGACCACTCCCACAATCCTGTGCACGCAGGACGCGTCTTCTGTCATTGAGAGATTGAGACTGCGTTGTCATCGACAAGAATTTTCTCCCACTTCAGGGTTGGGCTCTTTATTGTCCCGGTGAAATCACACAGCTCTCCCTTCGGGGACACAGCTCTGTCATGAGGCCAAATTCCCAGGAGGCCCAGACTGTGCCCTCAGGGAATTCTGCTGCAGGAACCGAAACTTTCCAGAAAAGACCACACCATGTTTCTGCTACTACCAGGCCAAAACATGATTTGTATTGTGAGGTTGCCCCGTGTGGGCCCAAAGCACCCAGAATAATATTAATCACAGATAAAAGAGAAGGTGAAACAATGGTTAGCCACAAATCAGAAATTAGGAAGTGTCCAAAACTTTGTTAAGGGAGGCAAAGAGGAGAAAGATGAAGGAAGGAAGGAAGGAAGGAAGGAAGGAAGGAAGGAAGGAAGGAAGGAAGGAAGGAAGGAAGGAAGGAAGGAAGAGAGAGAGAGAGAGAGAGAGAGAGAGAGAAAGAAAGAAAGAAAGAAAGAAAGAAAGAAAGAAAGAAAGAAAGAAAGAAAGAAAGAAAGAAAGAAAGAAAGGAAGGGAGGAAGGGAAGATGGTTGTTAGGCTGGAGGTAAGAGAGTTAAGGAAGGTTGGGGAGTAACAAGGAGTAAAGAAAACACAATCCAGGCCACATCCAGAGCCAGTGAGTCGTGTCTGCAGTGCCCACCCAGCAGCCGCCCACCAGACCACAAGCGGCCAGTCCTCTGGGTGAGCTTGCCACTACCAACTGACAGCATTTATTAAAGAAAGTTTGGGGCCGGAGGGTTAGCTCAGTGGTTCCGGCACCTGCCTCGCAAGCACAAGGTCCTGAGTTCGATCCCCGGTAACCACATACAATGCTGGGAGTGGAGACTCACGCCCACCAGCAATCAATACCACATACCACAGTGCTGGGTGTGATGGCTCACACCTGTCATCCCAGCACTCAGGAGGCAGAGACAGGAGGATTGCTGAGTTCGCGGCGGCTTGCCTGGGCACCATAGTGAGCTCAGGGCCAGCCTGAACTACAAAGTGAGACCCTGTCTCAAAAAAAAAAAAAAAAAAAAGAAAGAAAGTTTTACCACGTCCACTGCTTTACCAAGCCCCACAGAAGGTGACACTTCAGGTAGCCGCAAGCCCCTCTGCCACCCTCAGACCACTGGCTGGTACCAGGGATGAAGTCTCCCTGGCACAGACTCAGGGCAGGGGAACAGTGCTTGTAGGCATGTGCATGAAGCATCTCGGGAGAAAGCCAGGTGCCAGCCAGGGGCTCCGGGGCTGCCGGGCAGGTGCTCGGCCCACAGCAGACCTCTGCTCTCGCGGAGAAGAGCAAACAGCGATGCACAAGAGCCCCGCGGGATGGCAGCGGAAGGAAGTGTCCTCACACAACCCGACATGCCTCCAACACACCTGGTGTCCCTGCCGGGGCCGGGGCCAGCTGCGGCATGGCAGCGGACCCTACTCTCTTACCTGTGGCCAGGACAAGCGGGGGCACCCTGCCTTCTATGTCTGTGCCCCGCTTACAAACACCTACACAGCTGAACCTCAAAATGTGCTGTCTTAGAAGAAAGTGTAAAAGAAATTGCATTCTACCTTCCCCGGCCTTTCTGCCTAACCTTTCAGCACCCAAGGGATTATCAGTCCACAGCTCCCCACCGGTGAAGCACAGGCAGCCGCGGGGAGCTACAGGCCAACAGGGAGACAGGACACCAGGGCTGTGCCTGCGCTGTGTACACTCCTCCCGCTGATGAGCAGGCAGCGCTCACTCAGAAACACAGATTAAGCCACGGTCTTCCTTACCGGTGACACAGCTAGAGACACATCTGCTTCCTCTAGAGCCCAGTGCAGACTCTGCTGATGAGCGTGGAACGTGATTATGGCTTAATAAAACCAAAAGGGAATCTGGATCCACAGAATCACTGTCACTGAAGGAGAAACAGTCAGGCCGGATGTTGTGTTATATGTCACAATTCCTGTTTTCATAAACAGTGAAGCCAGTTCAGGTAGCCTCCTGCCCTCCATCAGTGAATTCTGATGTCCAACAATACATGAAATGATAGAGATTATTTCCGTCCTCCAAGTCAACTACTTGTTTCTTTAAAAGCAGCTCTTTTCATTATTAGTGAAAACAGAATTGATTGCTTTTGGGCTGTGAGCAGTAATGAAAGGACAGAGTATAGTGAAATTCTGGAATTCATACGACACTGATCAAAATGTAGTTCGGATTATTTTGTTTGACTGATTTGTTTGTTTAGAGAGGGCCTTACTTTGACATAGGCTGACTTTGAACTCACCGTGCAGCTCAGACTGGCCAGGACTTGCAGTGCTCCTGTCTCAGCTGCCCAAGTGCTGGGATGCCAGGTGTATGCCACCACACCCAGTCACTTTTTTAAAGTGTCATTTTTAAAAATTTGTGTTTTAAAAGTGGTGTATATATGGTTTAACCCAGAGTCTCAGATGTTTCCTCATTAGAATACAAGGATTTTAGGTATATATTAAACGATGTATTATCAAGTGATTAAATTTATCCTTAGTAGGTCAAATAATGGGATTTAAAAGTTTGAATAAACATTATTGCTAGAATAAAACCATGAACCGCATCCTGTGGTTCACAAGGAAAGCTGGGAAAGATGTCTTCACTCAGAAGCCCTGGGAACGTTCTCAGTGTGCCGGATGTCACCGCGGAGATTACACCCTACATCACGCAGGCTGGACGGTCAGATGCCCTCGGCTGGTAGACCAGATGGCCACGGCTTAACACAAAGCTGTGGTCTTTTTATGTGCAAAAAGCTGTTCCCCTTAGAGCACTAACACGTGAAAGTGGAAGCCCGAAAGCCCTGTGAGGCCGGGAGTGTGCCACACGCTGAGGCTGCTGGATAGCCGTCAGAAGGGCTGGTTTCACCCCATCGTGTCCCTTCTCACCGTCCCTGTCCTGCTTCCGACTCCCTCCGAGGACCCCGAGCCGCGAGCACCACACAGATTCTGCTGCCAGAGGAAGAGGTGCCTAGACCCCATCTCCTCCTGTTCCTGAGGACAGATGAGGCCAGAGCCAAACTGCAGAAATGCCTGAGAGGACGCCGGAGTGGGGTCGAGGTCCCCCCAGTGCAGAGTAAGGCGGGTGGGCTGGAAGGGTCTCTCCAGGCCAAGGTCTGGGGACAGCACAGAACCCATGAAGCCCCGAGAGGACCTGGACACGCCCAGGACTGTACAGTAAGGGGCTCCAACCTGGATGCCGCGTGCATAGGACCTCCAGGGAGCACTGGCCAGGGGTGAGGACCCGAGACAGGGAGGCTCGGGCCCTGGGCGTCCCTCCAGCCCCAGCACACCTTTCCTTGTCCTGCCTGCCGCCGTTCCTGGCACTCGGGATCCCTGTGATCTGCCCAGCCCCTCCCCCATGCAGTGCAGGGGGCAGGGCTGCGGGGACGAGGCCCGCCTCCATCTCTGCCCGAGCGGGACAGTGCCAGCCTCCCCGGAGCACCTGAAGCTTCCCCATGGCCATGGAGAATCACAGTCTTGTATCATGCTCACCGGCCTAGTCCTCAGACACAGAAACAGCCCCAGCCGCGGACAGGAGCCCGCTGAACAAGGGGGACTGCGTCAGCGGGTCCTCTGACGACTTCCAAGTTTGCGGTGTTTGGTTTGGTGCCAGGAGGGGAGCCCAGGGCCTTGCACACACGTGTGGCTCCACACACACCCTGGCCCCGGACTCCCACGCTCAGCCCTCAGGTTTTGCTCACACACACATACCCCACTAGGACCTGGCTCTCGGACGGGGCAGAGGCCTGGCTCACTGTGACTTCTCTGCCGAGTATCGTCACCGTGGAGGCCAGGCGCCATCAGGAAAGGCGCAGAGACCCCGCTGACCCTGGAGCGAGGTGGCGGGGGCGGTCATGCTTGCAGGTGTCACAACAGTGTGCCTGTTTCTACGTGGAGAACACGGAGAAAAGGCGCGCTCCCTGCGGCCCCGGGGTGGGTGCCCGAGGGCCTGAGCGTCCAGGAAGCCGGAGTCACAGCAGCCTCACGGCGCCAGTACTGTGCGTAGACCCATCAGCTGAAGCGAAACCTAACAACAGCAGCTGAGAGAAAACGGGGCCATCTGCTGTGCGTCCGTCCACGGTCCACGCCCCCACCGCTGTTCCTGGGACCCCCCAGCCTTCACTCCCACATTTCAAAGTGCGCAGGAGCCCGGACTGGGGCGAGCAGCAGTCTCAGCAGGGTGAAGCTAGGTTTCAAAACCGGCGACAGGGATTCAGGTGAAGAGTCACTCAACGGGCAGAATTGCCATCTCAGCCTCCTCCGGACGGTGCCAGACTCTCCGGGAAACACACGATCAAAGACGTCGAGACGGGGGAAGGGGGGACAGGCGTCCGAGCACTGTGTGCACAGGGCCCTGGGAAGCTCCCGCGGACATGACTGGGCGGCAGCCTCTGTGGGAGGACACTTCCTCACGTGGTGACACGCAGTGAGGCCTTCCACACGCCTGCTCTTCCCTGGAGAGGGACTTGTCACCGCCCCGGCTGCCCACTGCGACGGTTCAAAGCCTGGCCGCCTATAAGCGTCCGCACACAATCTCCCCCGGGACAGCCCTGCCAGGGGCGCTCAGCTCACCCCACTGCACAGAGACCACACTGAGCTTTAGGGAGACGAGGCCATTTCCCTGAGACTGGCGAGACACGAATCCAAGGACCCCAGACTCACCCCTCCGCTTTGATCACTCTGTGGCACCGTGTCACAAAGGAGAGAGCTGGGGAGGGAAGGGAAGCCCTCACACAAGCGTGCACGTGACCGGGTGGGACAGCGCCTCGCGCAGCGTGCCCTCCGAGCGGGACACACATCTTTACGTCTCCTGTAGCGTTCCTGTCTATGCTCCTCTCAGCCTCCGCAGGATCCAGCCGTGGGAGCGGACTCCAGGCAGACACTGCTGACCTGCGTCCATTCAGACTTCGCTGAGACTTGCAGCGCAGGTCTCCAGACTCAGGGCTAGCCCCTCCCTCCCCTACTCCTGCCGCACAGATCTCTCCCCTCTTCTTTCTCCACCCATGGAAAGTGGCCATCGTTATCCAACCCTTCAATATAATTTTTATGTGGTATTTCATCAACTTTTTGTTGTTGTTGCAGTACTGGGTTTTGAACTCAGGACCCTGCATTGGTGAGGGAGGTGCCAGAAACACTGAGCTTAAATCCTCAGTCCTTACTGACTTTTTTTGTTTTTTGCAGAACTAGGGATCAAACTCAGGACCTTGCGCTTGCCAGGCAGGCACAGCACCCACGGAGATACACCCCCGGCCCAGGGTTTTCAATATGCCTTTTAACTAGGTAAATCTTTGACTAGCACGGCCTTATACTCATCTACGCACTCACTTCTGAGTTGGTCCTTCATAAAACTCCACCAGCTAGATGTGCCATCTGACGGGCGTGCGGCCTGGTGAGATTCCTGCTGGTCTCGAACTGTCCCGATTCCTGCGGCGCTGGGAGAGGGCAACGCATCACAGACGTCGGGGACGCGCGGAGCGCAGAGGGGCCCCGGCCTCACTGAGATCGACACTAACGAGACACTCAGAACGCCGGACTCTGGGCGGCCGGCTACAGCAGCTCCTCGGGAATGCGGTCTAGACACCGCTGCTTCCCAGTCTCGGGCGGCACACGCTGGCAGCCCTGCGCAGCTCCCGTCTCCTACCCCAAGAGCAGGGCTCTGCTGCCAGTCCAGGCGCAGGCAAATTCAGGGATGGTGAGCGCAGCCCCAGGAACCGGGGTGGGAAAGACCAGAGCTCCGTTCTGCCCTCGGAGTCGCCCGAGGAGAGCAGTTAGAGGCCGTGGGCAGAGCTTCTTGCTGGTAAAACGGGACGTGGGAGGCAGGTGCTGCTTCTCTGCAGCTGGAGGTGACAGCGGGGGCTGCGAACAGTCTCTTTCGTTTGGAGACACAGTCTTACCATGCAGAGCAGGCTGACCTTGAACTCATGGCAATCCTTCTGCCTCAGCCTCTTCCTGAGTCCTAGAATTACTGGCAGAGGCTCCCACATCAGACTGTGGCCACAAAATCTGGACAGACTGATACAGAGCACATGAGAAAGTTGAGAAATCTTTGACAACATTCCAGAGCTGCCGATGAGGCTGTTCCTCATGTCTTCCAGGGAGGCCGAGTCAGTCACCACTTCTTGTGGCCAGTGAAGGCTGGAGTCTGAGACTGGGGCTGAAGCACCCCAGGTGCCCCGGATATGATATGCTGTCGCTACTCCAGGAGCGGCCATTGGTCTTTTGCACTGAAAACAGTCACATCCAGACACAGCTCTCACTGCTCCACAGGTGGCCCCAGCAGGGAGCTTCCGGGAAGAACCAGAAATGACCCGGAAGCCACCACAGAGCTCCTCTGCTTCCCCGCCCAGGAAGAGAGAGGGGCTGGCAGCCTGGGGCCTCCCTGGGGATCCCTGGTGGCACCTCTGGGAGAATCCGCTCTGCCTGCTTGTCAGCAACTGCCTGGTCCGGGCATCTCTGAGGCACAGTGTGGCTGATACGGGTGACGGCACATGTGGCTGTGAAGGGACAGCCCCTGGTCCTGGTGCCCACAGGATGCCCCGAGTCTTGTCCTCCACCAGGGCACAGGTGCAACTGGCCAGGCTGCCTTCCCGAAGGAGAGCGCGTCTGCCCGGGGAGCGGGGTCCTGAGCGGAAAGGCCCCGCCTGGCGGCCCTCTTCCAGCAGAGTCAGTGCGGCGCTACACGCCAGAGGCCAGGCGGAGGTGCCCAGGATGCACAAAGAGCAAACGTTTAGAAGCAGAAAGGAAATGAAATGCAGCTTCCCAAGAGCTGGGGGAAGGAGAAACGGGGAGCTAGCGCGTCGTGTGCTCTTCCGTCGGAGGTGAAGAAA
The DNA here is from genome assembly GCA_004025085.1 of Thryonomys swinderianus. Taxonomy (NCBI): domain Eukaryota; kingdom Metazoa; phylum Chordata; class Mammalia; order Rodentia; family Thryonomyidae; genus Thryonomys; species Thryonomys swinderianus. Next base: position 16,197 of record PVIC010004089.1, read on the forward strand.
CGCTCTGGACCGACAGTGTGACAGCGACCTAGGCCTGCGAAGGCGCTGAACGTTGCATCCACACCTCCGAGCGCCACACCTTCCACTGCGTGCATTTTACCACAAAAGCGAAAGGAGAGGAGGGAGCCGGGAGGGGGCAGGGACGGGGTGGCCTGGCTGAGCAGGGACGTGACTTCACCAGCCGGAGGGCCTGGAACGCTGTCCTGCTTCCTGGAAGCTGCTTCCCCAGGAACAGCCTGTCTGAGTGGCTGGTGGGGCCAAAGCCGGAGGAAGCAATGCCCTGTGCACCGGGCCAGGGCCTGCACCACAGGGACTCGGCGGCGGAACCCACGCTCAGGCTGCAGGACCCAGGAATCTGCTGAGAGTCTTCACGACATGGGTTAGGACCGTGAACGCTGTTTCCTGCTGAAGTGGAAGCACTAACTCACCAGACAGTTCTGGAAGAGAGAATTTTCCCCAAAAATAGTCTTTCATTTTGGCTGCTGTACAGAATTCCTTTCTCTCCCTCTCTCTCTCTCCTCTCTTTCTATAAAATGTCTCTATATATTATATATAATTTATATATAATTATATACATAATTTCACACTGTGCCATTGTAAATAGATTTTCTCTTAAATATTTTCTAGAATATATGTTTTCTTGGTCTTCTAAATAGTTCTTGCTAAGAATATAATAAATAATAAAATATGTGTATACATAATTCTTCATCCATAAAAAATGCAACTGTTGGCTCTAATTCAGTGGAATTGAATAGAAAGAGTATACTTTACATCTGCTTCTTTGTTCCTAATAATGACTGTAAAAATAATTATAATATTCTGGAAGTTGTAGTCATGGAGACACCACTACCTCTCAAATATAAAACAGAATTTGCTGAGGACTGTATAAGCAGATGGAATGAAAACTAATAGAGATAAGGAACCCTCATTGAAAGTCTTTACATTCTAGGGTCTATCTTTGGAAAATTCTGATGAATCTGTAACAATCTGGTACTCTGTGGTGCTCACAGCAAAATAATTCTGTAAAGAAGCTTCGAGTGGGTTAGAATCCAGAAGAGTTAATTCACATGTTAGTAATCTGTAAGTTGTAGTCAAATAACACAAAACTGTCCCATGCTCTGTTATGCCCAAATCTAATTTTCTTGCATAGTATTTTTTTTTTTTTCGAGACAGGGTCTTGCTTTGTAGTTCAGACTGGCCCTGAGCTCGCTATGGAGCCCAGGCAAGCCTCGAACTCAGCAATCCTCCTGTCTCTGCCTCCCGAGTGCTGGGATGACAGGCGTGAGCCACTATGCCCGGCGCTTGCATAGTATTTTACCAAGCAAAGTGTCACTCTGGGTTCCAAGTCCGATGCGCCGGGTGGGGTGAGGGGACGACACACGGCCCACAGCAGCTAAGGACGGTGCTGGTAGCACCTCTGCGTCCTTCACATTCTCCAGTCCCAGTGTTAGACATCGAAAGAAACAGCTGCTATCAGTTTTAATAATGTTTGTACTTAACCTGGAAATGTACCCCGCGACATCGCAACATTTCAACATGTAAGGATTTTTAAATTCATCAATGAAACATCCCACAATCCCCTTTAGAACTCCTGACTCCCTGCCACTTGGAGTGCCGTTGCGGGGGCTCGAAGCCACCTGGAGCCCCTGAGCAGAGAAGGTGGCGGGAAGCACAGAGAAAACGAACAACCCGAGTGGGTGCAGGGCTGCCAGGAGTAAGGACTCGCTGACCCGTGTCCTGAGAGCCAAGACGGGCGCTCCCAGAGGAAGGACGGGTCAGCCAGGCGGAGGAAGAGGGGCATGCGGTGTCATCTGAATGGGCCCCCTGACATGTAGGAACTGTTTGCTTCTGGAATTTTCCATGTAGTAATTTTGGGCCACGATTGCTCTCAGGTAACTCCAAACAAGTAAAGTAAAAATGCAGACGAGTGTGGAGGGAACTGCTGCAAATAAAACACCCATCTTCAAAACGGTGGCTGTGTCTGAGCTGAGGGCTCTGAAGTTGGGAAATGGGACCGTCGGAGGCACCTCACACACGGGCGAGCTCCGTGGGCCGACGGGAAGAGCACGGGGGGCACAGGGAGAGTGGAGCTGGGGGGATCCTGGGGTCCTGGGCCAAGAGGGAGGTTCAGTGAGGAGACCTGAGAGCTGAAGTCACCCAGAAACACGTCCCTTCCTGGCCCCGGTAACAGTGTCCCCAACTGCAAAGCCGAAAGGACCAGGAAAGTGGAGTTTGATCCTAAGACAGACTCAGTGCTTCATCTCACCAGTGATGGTCACGGGAAGGGACTGGGGATCCGGTGTGGGCCAACGGGACTCGCACGTCCGTCCGTAAGTGGGGGCAGGGCCCTGAGGAGGACTCTGGGACACAGGAAGGGACCCCCTCTTTCTGTCTTCAGTGCCTGGGATGACTGTAGCCCTGTGTCTCCCTGAGGCACGTCAGCCAACATCTGGGAATGGCAAGTCGATTGGCATCACCATGACACCCAGAACTCACGAAGCCCTCCTCAGGACTTCCTACAAGGTGACACGATGGCTATGTGATTACTGAAGAACTGAGGTTGACTTTTCTCCTCCTGAAAAATGGGAAGAGGGATAAATGGAGACAGGGCAGTCAGCACGAGCTGACTTTAGCCCAGAGCGTGAGAGGCCTCTCACCTCAGGCCCCTCCTGGATTCTCTGAAAGCCCAAAGACGCCCCTTTTCACCTCCCAGCCCGTCCTAGTACTCCTGCATTTCCAACAACCTGCTCAGGACCCACGATAACCTATCATTTCTTGAGCATTTTCCCCCCTTGGTACCAGAAATCGAACTTAGGACCTTGCACTTGCCAGGCGGGCACAGCACCCCTGAGCTACCTCCCCGGGCCTTGAGAGTTTCTTGTATGTTAGAAGCTGCTGGATGTTTCGTGCACTCTCGCCACACTTCCTTGGTCACAGCAGGGCACAACAGCTGTAGGAGTTACGTACAGTCTCGGCCCATGAGTGCAGTTGTATCACAGCACCACAAACAGGACAGAACGTCCCTCATGATTCCGGAGGACAGGAAGCCACGCTGAGGTGCCGGCAGAGGCTGCCCAGGGAGGGGCTGTCTGTGCCCACGGGCGGTGCCTCCCACGTGCTCTCGGAATCTGCAGCCTACGCACCCGGACACAGCTCTCACAGCCTGATCGCCCTGATGCCTGACAGTACCACACTGGGGGTTTGGCTCTCAAACTGCGAATTCGGGGAAACACAATATCCGGACCGTGCAGATGCCACAGTGAGGACACTGGCGGTCAGAGCGGGTACACTCGAGTCTCAGGCACGGTGGAGCTGCCATGACACCACCGCCACACCCGGGCACAGCCGATCCTCACCTCTACCAAAAGCCCAAGACAATCAACAAACTGACCGGTCAAGACAGGCTGCTCGCGGCGGTCGTGCACCGCGCGCAGGGCTGCCCGGCTG
>PVIC010004089.1:19743-64840 GCA_004025085.1 Thryonomys swinderianus
CCCCCCCCCCCCCCCCGCGCATGTACAGCCCTGGCTTATTTGCTTAGCAATGAGCCTTGTCGCTCTGCAAAATGCCTGCACTGGGACGGTAGGTTAAACAGTGCCCTTCATGGTGGTGGATGAGAGCTCGGTTTGCCTGGGTCAGCTCTGCCCTGTTAACCGTGCCCAGCACAGCTGTCTGTGGCTAAAGGTGGGTCGCAGCCAGGGTAAATGGGGTGTAGTAAAAGGCCTTACAGAACCACCTTGGAAAACCCAACAGTGTGACTTTGCTCGCACTGTCTAGTTGCCATTCTTGGCTAAAATCCGTCTCGACTAAAGATCAGCACTCTTCATAAACAGCAGCATAGGGGAATTAGGTTTTTGCGGGTGACCATTCGTGTTTGGGCTCCGTATCGTGAGTGAATTCACGTGTATCTGGAATGGCAGGACACAGGTGAGCCGGCAGCAGTGTCTGAGGTGACGAGAGTCTGTCCCCGAAGGTGAGGCACTCGTGGTTCTCCGGCTCACTGAACTGGACCCGGGCTGCAGTCACGCCTGCCTGGAGAGCAGGAGGCCACGCAATTCCCGAGCACGCCATGCCCGGCGTAGAGGGTCTTACCAGCAGTGTGACGGGAGCAAGTCATCCTCTTTCTTATTAAAACCAAGGGCAGAAAACTCAAACAGAAGTGGTCTCATTCATGAGTATCCACGGAGAGCACTGGCCCTGCCATCCAGGGAAAGAAATGCCTCCAGATCCTTTATTTTAAGGATCTCACAGAAAAGCTGGGCCACTGGGCAGTGAAGGATCTCGGGGGACAGGGTTCCCAGTGGCCGATCCTTGGGCCTTCGACGCGGCACACCTGGGTCTGCCCTGAGTCCCCTGAGGAGCCCACGAGAGGATCCGGCAGACGAGATTTTCTTAGTCTCAATCTGGCTGCGTAGACGTGGGGTCGTGTCTCTCTCTCTGATGGTTACGTTTATCCTCCCAGAGTCCCTGCTCGGCAGTACACAGGGCCCGTTCACGCCTGACAGGAAGTAATGCCAGTGGAAAAACGAACACTGTCAGCGCTGTGGTGACGCATGTTGATCTCCCACAGCTGTCGTCTCTTTAGGACTTTATTATTCCTCACACACACCATCTTTCCAGGAAGCAAAACCCGCTTCGTGCTGTGACGCTTTTCCTCCCCTCGTTTCTTCTTGGTTCCCGTCAGTATTCACACACCAAGCCCCCTCCCACTCTCTACCTGACGTGGCCTCTCCCACACCACCTGACCCCAGAGCTTCTGCTATTCCCTCGCTCCCACCGCAACAGCACCACAGCAGTGCCGGCTCCAGTGCTGGTCTCAGTGGCACACGCAAGGTGCCACAGTGAGACAGGAGGTGGCTTCCGCGGTGGTTCGCCTCTCGAGTCCTCTGAGGCGCAGGCACGAGCTGCCCAGCACACGCCCCTCTAGTCCGAGGCACGAGGAGCTCTGAGGGCCGCAGCCAGCTCTCCTCTCCCCCTGGCCCCGTGGAGGGCTCCATGCTCCCGTGTTCCAGGGACAGCATTTCCCCACAGTCATTTTTCTGTCTTTCCCCACCCCGCACTTCTGGGGCCCCTTGTTTTAGAAAATGAATGTTACATCAGAAACACGCATCTCAGCATCTCCCTCTCCCTGACAGTCACCGCATCTTCGCTCCCTGACACGGCAGTGGGTCAGACTCGGGCCTGCACCAAGACCCTCACTTCCTGACCCCTCTGGCTCTGAGAGGCTGCACCCCAAGTCCCCTATCTCCAGCTCTTCCTGCCCTGTGGAAACCCCAGTCCCTCCCTAGGCTGTGAAGGTCAAGCCTGACCCCTAGGCCACCTTGCCAATGGCTCCACAGTCAGGCCCCAAGCTCCCTTTCCCAAGTGCCCACCCTCTCTCCCTTGCTCCTGCCCAACCCAGAGGGCAGGTCAGCCAGAGTACTGCTCCACACCAGTGCCCTGTTGCACTGTTGTCTGCCTCAGCCAGGCCCAGCTTGAGCCCTGGAAAGCTGGACACAGCCCTTGCCCTGCTGTGACCTCTGCTCACAGACGGAGCATATGCTGGGGGACAATGCCATCCGGAGCACGCTGTCTAGCCTAGATCCTCGGACCTCAAAGAAACAGGAGGCTGAGTTCCTTCAGTAACGCATTCACCCCGTTAATGAGCAGACCCAGAGTGCAGGCCCATACATCTGATATCAAGGACCGGCTGCTCCTCCCACACTGGGTCTCTGTCCACCCCAGGTGTCTCACACCCACACCCACCCTGTAATACAGCTGCCCAAGGGTGCAGACTCCTGTGCTGGACTGTGAACACCTCATAGCCAGGGTGGTTTTACACATCTGCTAGTGCCCCATATGGTGCCAAACTTTTTTTATAATTTAACCACGCATCCAATAGATGCGACATGCAAAGGCTCAATCCAGATTTGAATTGGAGCAGTGGGTTACATGTTGATCTCTTTGACTAGAAAATAGAAATCTAATGCCTTTGATGGTGAAGAGGAAAACAAACTTTCATCCCCAACATACTTTACAAATTAATATTTTTAACTCTGAGGAACTAGGCCACCATCTGCAATTCAATCAGCTAATACAACCAGAAACTTCCCACATTTTCAATAACAGCACTGTCTAATCTGAAATGCTTTTTGGAAGACAAAGAAGCATTTGTAAAATGAAACAGTAGTGAATGTTGATAATGAGGAAGTTTTACAACAAAGTGTCTTGTTGATTCGTACAGTGCTTCCATGTCAATGCCAAGAAGAAATTTGTACAAAGATTCTCTCTTCTAAGTCTAGGAAACAAGCCAGAACAATTGTTAATGCCTCAAAGACAAAGAAACCCAGAGAAACTAGGAGGAGGGGATGGGAACAGGAGAGAGTGAAGAAGAGAAGGGAAGAAAGGGGAGGAAGACAGGTGTTTATTTGCCTTTAGCCTGATACACATATGCAGAAAGCTGTAAGCAGTGCAGTGAAGAAGCTATGGTGAACCATTTTCTGGAAAGAATCCTTACCTGTATTTCAGGTCCTCAGCCTGCTTCCACCTGCTGGAAGAGCAATGACTCGGCCTCTTGCTCCTACTCCAGTCAGCCATTCGGCCAAAACATCCTGGAGGCCAAGAGCCTTAAAACTGTGGGGACAGATAGACCCAAAGGACACCAGAAAAAATAGCAAAGTTTCAGGTGTCCAAGCTGAATCTCCAAGAGCTACAGTGGGGAAACGCCAGAACGCTGGGCCATCCTCAAAGCCTGACTTGACTCGTGCATCAGACTCTCCTCACGGCCCCGAGGCTGCCTGAGCCAAGATGGCGGCCAGCGTGCGAGCCGACCTCGGCTCACAGCGCTAGTCCCGCCTGCCGGGATCCGAGGGGACTCAGGTCAGGCCGGCTGGAGAGCGCCGCATCCCCGTCTTCCTCCCGGTGGAACCCTCAGAGGCTGACGACTACGTGTCACGCCCAGAACACGGCCCGGCTAGCAAAGCCCTGCACTGCGCACGGTTCACACTCGCAGCTTCGGCTTCGGGCCCGCGGGCTGCGGCAGCCGGGAAGAGAAACTGCCGGGACGGCTGGGCAGGGCAGCTCCGAGCTCCAGCGGGAAGGAGGGAAGGCCCGGCCGAGTCCATGCCGCCAACTACTCTGGGAAGCACAGGTGACAACACAGGGGAGAGCCCTCCGCTCGCCCTGCAGTCACTGCCCGCGGGCATGGGGACGGCGGCCTCAACAGGGGTGACGGGCTCTGTGCACACACAGCTCGGTGCCGAAAGCCCCGTGCAGCGCCGAAGTGCTGGAACCACAGGGCGGCTCCTGTGAAGTCCGGGCGCAGCCGGCTTCCTGCTCTACCCAAGTGCCGCCGGAGGTGTGGCAGTCCCCAGGGGCCTCGAATCCGCCTCTCTTTTGGCATCAGTCATCATTGTTTAGACTCAGACAGTGGGGAAGTTACGTCCTGCAAAGGTTTGCTCTCGTGAATGTGATAAACATCGCCCGTTAGGCCTCTGCTGGTCCTTGTTTCCCAGCTTGGCCTTTCTTCAAAGGCCTCGGGGAGATAAAGCCAGGGCAGGGCGGGGCGTGCCCTCGTAAATCTGGGGTGAGCCTTCCCTTTATAGCCCGAAGCCTGGTGTCCTGCCCCTTCTTCCTGGGGGCTGTGAGAACTTGGAACAGATGTTCAGAGCAGGGAGGATGCTTTACTGCCGCTCTATTTACTTCCTCCAGCAAATCCATTTTCATTTCCTTATAGATGAAAGAACAATTCTACCAGCCTCACTGCCACTGGGGGAGGGGAAGCCTGAGATCCGGGTTCCCACGAAGCAGGAGGATTGGGAAAGGAATGCGGAAAGCCTCAAGCCCACACTTAGTGCTGTCTGTGTTCCAAAATTAGGTCAGCGCATCTGCACATCTGGCTCAGGAAGAGGGCAGTGGGTGGGCCAGGAAGGGGTCCTTCTGGTCCGTCGGCCTCACGCTGTGCCTGAGCACCAGCGCACGGCCAGCCCAGACGGAAGGGGTGTGGGGTGGCAGCGGCCGGAGCCTGTGGCCCTGCCACACAGTTGTTCCTGCAGTATTTGCCTGGGATCGACTGTGTTTGTTTGGGGCATTAGCATAAAACCTCTCACCAAATCACTTGGATGAAAGCACATTAAGCAAATCACCATGTCAACAGATATTTGTTGAGAGCTTCAAATTCACCAGGTGTGGAAGTTACAAAATGTGGCTCTGCCCTTGAAGGCCTTGTTATGTAGCTGGAGGTGACCGGTATGTTTCCAGATATGGCCATGCAGGAGCTTACTTGCCGCAGCCACTAGTTTCCCCTTCTTCCTCTCAGAAGTAGAATCCCAGATGATATGTGGCCCCTGCGGGCGGGTCCTGGCTTGGCTTGAGCACGGTCACGTGACCAGCTTTTGGCCACTGGGGTCTGAACAGAAGACAGATGCAGAACCCAGCAGATCTGTAACAGGAAGCCACCTGCTCCTCCTCCTCTCCCCCTCCCCCCAGCCTGGAATTCGGATGGGTGCAGAGCCAAGTTATCCCTCAAGAACAGCACTGTCATGGACGCCAGGGCAAAAATGGGGACGGCATGGAGGCCTGATGACCTTGGGGACACAAACTCCCTCCTTATTTACATATCAGCCAGGACCAGAGAGAAGTGACCCTCTTGTTTGTCTCTCATTCTCTGTGAAGCAGCAGAACCACATCCTCAGCTGCACAGTTCCCTGAAGAGACCAGGCTTTGCTGAGCCCCACGCTCCTCTCCAGGCCCATGAGGAGGCCCCCGAGTGAGTGTGCACCTCACGCTTGTGATCATGACATGACAACAGTGAAAACTCACAACACGCAAGTATTCTAGGAAGATGTAAGGGTAACTTAGAAGGACACCCCAAAGTGATGTCTGACTCGGCCTCTTAAGAGATTAAAGAAAAGCCAAGGAATAGTACGTGCATCTGTTAGCATGTGCCGGGACCATGATGGGATTTTTATCAGATGACAGAAGACAGCCTTGGCCTATGGTCAAGCCTAGCTGTGTAAACTAGCACCTGCGCTGTGGACAAAGTCTTCCTTTAATTAGAATGGAAAATCGATGTCCAGTAATAGTACCGTGGGACCACTGAACATCAGAGCTTCTCTCCCATGGCTCTCAGGAGAGCTTTACTCTTACTGGGCGGCCATGCCCAGTGCCCTACTTCTTTCCTTATCTGTAGGATGGCATTCGGACAACACGTAAGTCTTGCACATATTCCACACACCAGACCAGGCGTCTGCCCTGAGGCAGGCGCGGTAAGCAGACTACACGGTCCAGAGAGGGCGGTAAGTGCTACAGATAAAATCGGAGGAAGGAGATCGGAACACCGTGACAGCAGTTTTCATTTCGGATCCCATCAGGGCTCCCGGGACAAGGGCTGCGGCTCAAGTTAAGGAAGCAGCAAGGCGAGGAGCAACTTCTGGCTGAAGTTTGGGAACAGAGTAACGGGCAACAGGATTTTTCTGACGGGCGATATATGAGACCCTAGAAGAAGAAAGCAGTCGAGGACGACACCGAGCCTTGGCTCGAGCCAAGGTACAGCTGCCAACCCGTGACGGGAAAGGTGTAGACAGAGCGTCCGGTTCTGGACCTGCCATGGGCGACGGCTAATTTCATGTGTCAACTTGCCTGGGCTACAGGATGGCCGGACGTGACTGTGTTCTGGGTGCCTCTGTGAGGTTGCTTTTGAACGAGATGGACATTTGAATGAATACGCTGCGTAAAACGATTACCTTCCTAACATGGGCTGAAGGTTTGAGTAGAACAAAAATCTGATCCTCTCCCAAGTAAGAGAGAATCCCTCCTGGCTGACTGCCTTCAACCTGGGACGTGAGCTCTCTTCTTTCTTCCCTACTTGAGCTGAAGCGTGAGCTCTCAAGCTGAGGTCCCTAGTAGATACTCAAGTGGGGGTTTGTGATATCCTAGGAGTCTGGATTTTGAAACTGAGGTTATGGCTAGTACATATTTGGAGATCACTGGCACAAAAATAGTATTCATAGCCACAAGACCAGGGCATGGTGGAGGAGTAAGGTTGATGGAAAAGAGGAAAAATGAGTCCAGGGGCCATGAAACACTTAAAGATCTGGTACTCTAGCCAGAGACCAAGAAGGAGCAGCCACAGAGGTCAGAGGAGACCAAGACACATGGACCCGAAGCTAAAGGAAAACAGGAAGAGGAGGCCTGAGCGCCACGATCGGCCATGGTGTCAAGCAATGGGTTGGCCACCGGTGACCCCAACGGAACAGTGACTGTGGGCAAGTGGGAGGGGTCAGAGTGCCCGAGGAGGGCACCAGGAGGTGCAGGTGGGCCCCCCTGGAAGACGTGTGTACGAAAGGAGTACAGGGAAACAAACCACTGGCAGCACATTACAGTATCTTTAGCTGCCGCCTCTGGGCACTTCACAGAGTGGCAAGTGCTTTCTGTGCGCCACCAATTTAATCCTCCTAATGGTTTTGCAACGTGGATATTAATATCACGATGCAAGGAAACAGCTGTTAACAGAAAGTGAGAAAACCACAGCCAGAAAGTGGCTGCATTAGAAGTTAAAGCCAGGCCGTTCTTGCCTGAACACAGGGGTCACCTTCTGCAGAGACATCAGTTCCGTGAAGACGCCGGGCAAGTGGAAGCCATGGAGACTGGTACACAGGAACCTCTTCACTGCACAAGAAGTAGGCCGAGAGATCCGTATCCCATGGAGCAAGATGCAAAGTACAGTCCCCTGACGTACACCCCACACGAGAACCAGCTCTGTGCAGACTGCTCAGGCGAGGAAAGACCTGTCTTCTCTTGCCCAGAACTCTGTGCGGACTCAAGGAGCTGCACAAGTATCTGCTGCTCCCTCAGTGCTGCATCTAGCGGGGTCCAGGCATCCAGGGGTACCCACAAGGATGAGCCAGCATACTCAGCACTGAAAACAGCAGGGTCTCCAGTGTCCTCACACCCAACTCACATAAAACCAGATTGCACCAGGTGCCGACCAGGCGGAGGATTGCAGATGCCTTCACACAGCATGCACGATCAACACTCCCCGGTGAGAAGACAGATGTCCCGCTTCCGGTTTCTGCCAAGCCCATGCACGGAAGCAAGGGGCTGTGAGAGCAGGCGTGAGGCAGGCTCGAGCACACAGAGGGTCTTGGGAAGCCAGCGCTGTGCTGTACCCTCCGCGAGGACCCTCTCCTCGCTCCACAGGCTGCAGAGGGACCCACTCCGGTGTGTAGGGAAGCCACCTGCGTGACGCACCAGGCAGGCGCCCTGGACACAGCCGCCCCACTAAGAGCCAGACCCAGCTGAGGTGAGGATTCAGAGGTCTTTTCAAGCAGCACCCCAGGGCGTTCGCTTAGCTGCTGCAGCCTGCGCATTCCCCTGCATCCCAGGCCCGACCCCACCCCCACCTCCAGGCATCCCTGGGGAGCACCTGCGCCCAGCTGCAAGGACCCAGCCCAGACCCCGGCGTGTGCTGCGTGGGGAAGGCTGTCGGAGTGCTCATCGGGGTCTCCCCTCCCCACCCAACACTTCTGGTTTTTAGTTATCCGTAACTCTTAGCAAACGCAGCACACTCACAGAGGTGAGCTTTGGCTTGTTTTCCAGAGTGGTTGGGTTATGACACAAGAGAGGGTTAGAAACCTGTCCGTCGAGAGAAAAAGCAGCAGTAAATTCTATTTCAGATCGGGGACAAAAGGCCTTCCTTTAACCTTCCTTTCATGACAGACGTAACACGTGTTCGTTGAAGATGGATTTAACCGTACGGAAAGGCACATGGGAGAAGATGAAAAATGGGATTCTCCTGCTGCAGCTTGGGTTTCAAAGTCTCCCCAAAGCCTATGTGTCAGAGGCTTCGTCCAGCCTACGGCTCTCCTGGGAGAGACGGGACCCTCGGGGAGGCGGGGCTAGGGAAGGAAGCTGGCCACTGGCCGCTCCAAGGGGACACTGGTGCCTTCCTCTCCTTCACTCCTCACTTCCTGGCTGCCGTGAGGTGAGCAGGCCTCCCCCGCGCAGCTCCTGCCATGGGCACTGTGCCCCTCAGCCCAAACCCACGGGCAAAATGACACGGGAAGAAACCATGCACCAACGCAGACTCTCCTCTTTTTAAGTTGATACGTTCCGATATTATTAAGTTGATTTGTCACACTGATAGAAGCTTAACACAAACCCTGTCCTTTAAAGCGCATGGTTAAAAACTTGGTGCAGCTCTTTCTAGGCTTTTCTTTACATGTGATACTCTGTGTATGTGTCAGGAGTATGAACTTTTAAGTTGTATATGAAATTTTGTGTGCATGGATACACACATTTTTAAGAAAAGGGGATCAAAACATCTTTCCATTTCATAAGAAGTTTTGAAACACACACATACACCTATACACACAATTTGCAAAATATCTCTTCAGATATTATAGAGCTCTGTACCTTATTTTTTGGCACTTATGGACATTTCTTGTTTTAGTGATCATTGTTTTGTTCCTGGTATTATTTGTCACTGGTTTTTCTCCCATCAACTGTCAGACTCTGCATCGTAGACACACGCAGGCCCACTGGGCACCTGGCTTCCTCACGTGAAAACTCAGTATGCTGGGCCAGTTACTCAGACTTTCGTGGTCTCAGTTTTGTCATAAATAATAACTGAATTGTTAGAATTATTATATAATTGCTGCAAGGAATTAAAAATGCCTTTTAGGCAGTTAGTACTTATAATGGCAGGCACACAATAAATATTTTATAAGCATCAGGATTTTTGATAGATGAAATCCATAATCCACATATATACATATAAAACAACACCTGGAGATTTTAAAATCAGGACTGAGGATGACAATGAAGTAGATTATTGAGTGGAGCTGAAGTCACTCTGGAGTAAGGCGTTATCTGTTACTCGGGAGTAAGTGCTGCTCATTGCTTAGGGTGAGGTTACAATCACTGGACAGCTGCACGGTCATCACAAGGGGCCGAGCCCAGCTCCCGCGGCCACGGAAACTGCTATGGGAGCAACCTGCATCTCCTCGGATCCCAGCCCTCTTCCCCACGGGCTCGCAGCCCACAGATTACTGTGCTCTCACGTATCAGGTCTGCAGAGGCTGCCGGTCCCACGCGAGCACAGCTTCCCCGCCCATGCACTGGTGCTGGTGGCCAGCCAGTGTCATCAGTAGCTGAGAGCCCTATGTCCTCGGACGCACCTGCAGCTTTCTCTGCCCGGCCTGGGGCCATCCTTTATTTCGGTATTCAGAGCATGGGCAACCCAGGGTAAGCTGTCCTTCCAGCAAGCACTGATTGGGCAACAGCTGCATGACAGGCCTGGGCTCAGCATTTTGCATCTTGGGGTGAAGCCCAAGACCTCACAACTACCAGGGCAGCACTGCCGCTGACCTACTCCCCACCACTCGGCATATTTCATCTTCCTAACTGCCAGCAGTTCTGGTTCTTCAGATACAGAATTGAGACGTAATGAAGATAGGACTGTATGCAACAAGATGTAATTTCAGGGAGGGGCAGATCCAGCATTCAAATCATTTCCTTCTAGAGCTGTCACTCATCGAAATTCCACAGTGGCTACTAGTAAGCTCCATGGGACACTCAGTCTTTGGTGGAAAGCTGGTGCACACTGGAAGTTTCTCGGGGCCAGAGAAGACGCCACCATGCCACCAGGCGTTACAGCCCCTGTAATGAAGTCTTGCTGCAAGGTAACATGTTCAGTGACACAGTCACCACCTGTGGGCTATCAGTCTCATTGTTTCCTTTGGATTTGAAAGAAGGCCAGTGAAGCAACTGACCAGAAAGGGTAAATTAACATACCTACAACCTCTCTGGTGGACATAATCACAGCCCCAAACCTCCCACATCTGAACCCCTGAAACCTGCGAGTTTGCTGAATCACATAGCAAGGAGGAGCTAGCTGGTGTGGAAGCAGGAAGGGCACCCAATGTCCCCACGGGAGTCGGCAAAAGAGGGAAACAGACACACTGGAGTCAGGGAAGGCATGGGGTGTGGAAGCAGAGGTCAGAATGGTGCAGGCCCCTCTAGAAGCTGGGAAAGGCTGGGAAACAATCCCCACAGTATCCCCAGAAGGAAAGGCTGTTTGGCTCAATCAATTTTAGGGTTCTGTGTAGTTTTCCAGAAATGTTCCACAAATGTTGCTACATTTGTGGCCTGAAATTTGTTATAGCAGTAATTGGAAACTAATACTGTGTATCTCAGTGCCCATATATAACAATGGAGTCTAGTTTTAAACTGAAAGTCCTGTACCTAATTTACTTAAATCCCTGAGATCAATGCTTCTTAGCACTTTACACAGCCCATTCGTGACTGCTGACTACTGCTCCTGCTCCAAAGAGAAAATGAATTGGCATCGATAGCCCATGAGTGCTCTGGTGAACGATCTCTCGGTACTTTTACACCTTCAGAGCAGAAAGCCACGTTTGTTCCCCTGGAAAATAGCCTCAGCACACTGTGGTTCACTCAGCACCCTTCGTCTGGCCCACGGCTTCCCCAGACTAAGCAGCCAGGCATGACTGGGTGTCTGCAAGTTCCTCTCTTTTTCATGTTTTTTCTGGGACTCACATGGACAGTGGCAGTGCCCGCCCACAAAGGCATCTTCCCTCGGCTCAGTTGTATGGAGGTTAAAAGACTCTTCCTAATTTTGATTCCAATAAATGGCTTGAAGAAAACTGTGTCCCTGTTTGCTTACATCTCTAAATTTAGAAGTGCTGTGAGAGTTCAAACAAAATTAGCCTTGTGCATGGGTGGGATGGAATGAAATAACCTAATTCGAGAAGGCTGGGCTCTTGCATTCCCAGGACTCAGATGATAAAGACAGACAGGAGCGCAGCACTGGCAGCCTGAGAGCAGAATTCAGACAGGAGCGAAGGTCACTGACAGACTGATGAGGCCTCAGCTCGGGGTGGGCTGCTGGGAGGCACTGGAAAAGCCAAAGGACATCAGATCCCAGAAATGCAAACTCTGTGGCTGTACAATTCAGGAAAACAGCCTTGGATTTCACAAAACCCATAGTGTGTTCCTGTGCTTTCTTCCTGGAAACCAAAGTAATCAGTGTCTTCATGCAGACACCAGAGCTTCAGAAAGGCCAAGGGCACATCGGTTGATTACTCCTTAGGAATGATTGTTTATTCTGCTCTAAACAGCTGAATATGCCCAACATGTTAGACTAATTCCCTTAAGGAAATCTCATCTAGAAGTCGGCATTATAATCATCCGCCAAAAGCGTGTAAATATTATTTTTTCTAGACTTCCTCCCATTATCCCAAGCCTCCCGTGAGCAGGCTCCTTCTTACTCTGCGGTGGTAACAATTTACACTGAATAAACGATTAGAAATGACAGACGCATTATGCAAAGTCCTGCTTGGCTTCCTGCAAAGAAGGAGGCTGGCAGGCAGTTCTATTTTCTCTACCAGGAAAAAATAAACTCAGAGCTAGTGACTTGTGTGTGGGTGCCAGCTGTCACAGGGCGGCCGAGGCTCCTGACACACTTGGCAAACGGCACGAATTTCCAGGTCTCGTTTTCTCTCAAGGCACAGAGCGGGGATAGCCACAACCCCTGCTTCCCACAAAGCATGATTTCCAGTAATTTGCTTCTTGACCCCACAGTTTTCTTCATCTAAAATCCAGTATAGATTAAGCTTTATGCGGGCTGAAGGCTTTAAAAAATTAGAATTTAAAAATTAGATAAAATCTGTAGACTGCGTCTTGTTATGGGTTTAAGAAAATATGGTCACTGTATTTTTATATTGTCACGTGGGAGAATAGTGTTTAAATTTAACTCCCCGAGTGAAACATAACTCGCAGTGCACAGCTGGTACAAATTTAGTCCCTTCCCTCTGCTTGTGTTCGTGGCTCCAATGCCAGACCCAAGTCCTGCACGTCGAAGCCGCTGTGTCCCTTCTGCTTCTCACCCAGGGCACAGCCCACAGCGAGCGCTGCGGCACTGACCGCCAGGCCCCCACGGAGCAAGGCACGGGCAGTGCCCAGGGAGGACGTCACACGCACAAGTGCACATGCGCCGTGTGCAGCCCGGGCCCAGACCCTACAGCATGGCACTGCCAATCAGCGAGGCCACAGGGCAGTGGGTGGGCAGGAGTCCCCACGGAGATGCTCCTTCCTAGGGTGCAGCACAGGAAGCAGAGAAAAAAGCTGCGTCTTTTGGCGAGTTTGCTTAAAATAAATACCATCCACTATACCATCACCGAAGGAAAGAGCGCGTCCTGTTCTGCGTCCCCTCCCTGCTGAGCACCGCAGGCTCGCCCGCCTCGGGGCAGCCTCTCCTGCCACGCACCTGGACTCACACAGGTTCGCACCAGGCAGCAAAGGGCTGGCAGGACCTCAGCAGCGGGCCCGTCTCCACAGGAATCACAGGATCACACACACACACCAGTGGCAGAGGACTGCGGCAGACCCCTCCGGCCTGTCCCGCATCGGGTGGGCAGGGCTGGCGGGTCTCTGGAGGGAGGAGGGAAGAGGCCTGGCCCGGGTCCTCCCGGATCCCCTCCCCCAGAGACCCAGACTCCAGAGTTGGAGCCGGCCTCCGGAGCGCCTTCCCGCACCCCGCTCCTGCTTCTCAGCTCCACGCAAAGTCGCCTCAGAAAATGTTCCACCCAGCGAACAGGGGCAGGTGAGACTCAACCCTGGACATACTGTGGCACCATCTACGGCAGCATCGGTGGGCATGAAGTGAGTAGCCTGAAGTTCGGTGAGTTTCCCAGTAGGCACCACTGCGTGTCAACTATGAGCCCAGGAAACGTGGCCACGGCAGGGCCAAGCTTCACCCCTCACCTGGCACCTCCCTGAGTGCCGGGGTCTGGGGAGGAGACCACGCCCGCTGAGGGCTCGACACACCCTGGGCTTCCAGAGCGGTCTGAAGGCAGAAGCCTTCGGGGTTGAGGTGGTGCAAGACTCATAGGAATGAAGGTTCTGATCCCAAGAAAAAAGGGCTCCATGGTCAAGTCAGAGACACGCTTTATCTACCGTGTCCTCCTCTCAAACAGCTGTGGTAAGTTAAAGGCACCGAAAAGGCTTCAGATGATGGACACACTAGATTTCACTCACCCAGGCATCCCCGGCGCTAGCCTTCTGCGGCCCCACCGAAGGAAGAAGCCGCTGAGAGGTCTCTGGCCCCGGAGCCAGGAAGCGGTGTGGACAGTGTCTCTCCCAGAGCCATCTGTGTCCGCCACAGATGGGCTGGTCAGCCACTGTGCTAACAGGCTCCCTGTTTGCAAATCCTTCGTCCAGGCTGAGCCTATCTGTGCTTGGGAGGCCGTGCCTGCTGGCTGGGGACCCAACACGGCAGGCCCAGCCCCTCCTGCTGTGCGCCTCTCGGCCGCCCTGCACACACGCGTCGCCCCCCCCTTCCCTCCCTTGTTAATGCGAGAGAGCCGGCTCGGCCGCACCTCCACCCAACGCCCGAGGCTTCAGGAGCGAGGCGCTTTATACCGTAGTCTAGGTGACTGACGTGAGTCTAGGGCGGAACTTTCCTAACACGGGGCCAGTCATGCACACTGGGGGACACTGTGGCCCCCAGGGCGCTCTCCCCAAGGTCACACTTGCCCTCAAGGCCCAGCGTGACAACGTCCTCCCTGCCCAGGAGCCTCAGAGCACAGAGCACCTCCGCACACAGCCGCAAGGCCCTGCACTCGCCGCCACCCCAGAGCTGGGCCCTGCTCCACGGCAAGGGACGCCTGCACGTCACAGAGATGAGATGCTGGTGCGAATGACGGACACGGAGATCTTCCACGGACCCCCTCTCCCAGAGACCCAGATCCCACAGCGCTGGAGTCGGCCTCCACAGCGCGCCTTCCCGCCACACCCTGGGGCCCTGGCTCTGGCCACCAGGGGCCTGTGGTCAGACCTGTCCTCCCTACGCAGAAGAACTGATGTGCCCTCCACACCAGGATGGCAAAGTGCCAGAATCCTCACCCTCATCCCCTGTGAGGGCAGCGCCTCCCTGCCCTGAGCTTCCCAAGGCCGCGCTGGGCCCACGCTGCTAACACTGTCCCGTGCTCCGGCGGAGGACGCTCACGGGGTCGCTGCCGCTGCGTACACACGACAGCAGATCTTTTCACGTACGTTTGCATCGAAGACTGGGCTAATTTTAAATCATGATCACACAGAAGCAGGAAGGAGCCTCACGGTCACCTGCAGACCCGAGGCACCGGGGTTTCAGCCAAAGAACTATAGTCTTCAGCCCTCTACTCGTGGAACTGGCACTCGGTGGAGGCCCCTGCTTCCGGGCTGCCCCTCAGCCCCGAGGATGGAGCACAGAGTGGGACTTGGGGTGCCCTAGTACCTGATGCTGGGAACGCCCACCAGCACACCCCCAAAGCGGCTCCAGGAGCGCCCAGCTCCTGCACAGAGCAGCCTCCGCACAGTGCCTTCCCCCGAAGGAGGTCGACAGCCTCGGGTTCAGCAAAGAAAGCCAAGGTCATCGCCAAGGTCGCTGGTCTAGGCTCACTCCTTTGGTCTTTCATGCCCGTCCCGTGGGGGTACTAAGGGCACAGACAACACAGGGCACCCACCGGCCTCAGGAAGCGCAGAGTCTAATGAGGCCCGTGGGGGTTGCAGAGCTCCGTAGCTGCTGTAGAGACAGGGCTGTACTGCGCTGCATCGTGTCAGACCCAGGACACGGGGCCAGGCCTGAGCGAGCCCAAGAGGGAGGGCAGGGCTGTCCGGCAGAAACCGGGGGTCTGACGGTGGCACTGCCCAGGTGACCTCCTCCCCACTCTGCTGTCTCTGTGTGAACCATCCGGGTTGATAATGGGGGTAAGCCAGGGCTGGGAAGCTGTCATCAGTAGACTGACAGACAGACAGACAGACAGAGACAGAGACAGACAGACGGGGGCCATTCCTGGAGAGCAGGGGAGGTGACAGCCATGGGACAGCCCTGCACTGCCCCAGAGCTCAGCAGCTCCTCCTTCAAGACGGCAGACGGAGCTCCAGAGCTTACAGCCTGGAGGCCCAAGAACGTACCCACAACAGGGACGGAAAGAGGGAAGGCACATCTGCGGGTGGACACTTGAAGGAATCTCTAGGAAACAACAAACAGACGTGCTTGAGCCGCACAAACCATGACACAATAGACTTTAGAGATTATGTTCTTCACAGCAGAACCCCGAACTCAGGCCTCAGGCCCAGGGAGAAGGAGCAGGAAGGTGATAACAAAAGATTCTGCACAACGCTGCTCTCAGCGCTTCTCCCCTGCTCTGAGGTCTGTGCTGCACAGCTCACCCCTGAAGTCAAAGCTTCCCTGATGCTGACCCTTTGGGGGGGTCACAGGTCTACGGACCTAGTTTTGGCTCTTGTGTCTCCCAGGATCCAATCGCAGCCCTGCCTCTCCTAGGGCGGAGCGAGGTAGGAAGCAGCTCCCACTGCCTGCCACGAGACCCACAGCCCTCGGCCCAGCCCCTGCCCTCCATGTGCAAACACGACTGGGGCCACAGCCAACCCCGCCGGAGGGGAGCCGGGGAAACCGAAGGACCGATGCAAAGGGAAACCGCTTTTAACAGGACAAAGAAGAACACTCATGTTTTTTAAAGGTACCACGTTCAAAAAAATTTGAGAACAGTGAGTGGAAAACCTCACCGGTGTCTGAAGCCCACAGCGAGGGAGGAGGATCCGTGTGTGCAGGAGACTCGGCTAGGACTGCTGCCCTACTGTGTGCCACTGACCCTTCTGGAGCGCGACGCGACCCCAGGGCTGTGTTCCTCACAGAGCACCTAACTTCATCCAGGAGAGCAGTGCTGGAAGTACGATTATGTTTTGAACTCCGTTTATAAACATTTTGTTTCTCTCCCCGAAGTTACTATTGTTTGATTATCATGGTATTCTCTCTGATTTTCATAAAAGAGTTAACTAAGCCTTGGTAGCTGAAAACATAACCCTTACTCATAATTAGTCTTCTCAAAAAGTTAATCCCCAATCTCTTAATGTTTATTGGCTTCAAACTTTAATTAGACATTTGATTTATTTAGAAACCAGTGATTCCTGCTTAGAAATTCCTGCTCAGCTTTCTTTCGGAGTTCTTTTTCTTCTGTTAAATTAAAATTAAATGTAATGCTTTTTGATGTCAAAATAGTAGTGGTTATCTTTAGGGTACAGAATGAGACGTGAGTTTGTTCCTTCTTTCTGTTCTTCTGTGTCTTCACATGTTCCGCCATAAACAAATATTAATCCTGTCCTTGTTTTACTTAAAGAGAGTATTAACAAAGACCAATGTAAGACTGTTTCTATACACCACCAAGACCAGAAACACTCCCAGGCTCTCAAGACTCGCCTGCTTTATTTATTTATCTATTTATTTATTTTTGTGTCAGGGTCTCACTGTGTAGCCTGGTTGGCCTTGCACTGCCGGTGGTCCTCCTGCCTCAGACTCCCAAGTGCCGTGACCACAGGCATGGACAAGCAGGCCCCGCCCTCACTGGCTTCCTTCTGGCGAGCACGATCGCAAGCCGAGTGATCACGTAAAACTGTCCTGACTGTGGGTGAAGCCCAGGTTTAGGTCCACTGTCCCCCGTTCCTTCACCATCAAGAACCAACAGCCACTGTCACACATCTGAAATCTCTAAATCATGGAACCCTGTATACATTTGCTGGTTTGTATAAACCCGAGACACGTTCAGTTACTTCAGGACTTTTAAGGGATCTTACTAAAGAACTTACACTGAAAAAGGAATAAAGGTAGGTTTACTTTTAAATGTTCTTGCTTCAAAACTATAAACTGTAAAATATAAAATGGTCACTGCCCCGGAGTGGTAGGACGGGAAGAAAGGTGAGCTGCTTTAATGTGGAGCTTGACGGTGGCAAAATGAGCAGCACGAACATGCATGGAACAATCACAATGCATGATATTTAAATTTTAAAAAAATTATCGCCGTAAAAGACACATTGTTGTTAATTTTCTTCAAAATCCTCCCCCTTGCTTGAAGCACACTGATCCCATTGTTCTTGCCCTTCTGAAGCAGGTCTGGAAGTTCTCTTTCCTGAGCGTCTTCATGAGGTGCGCTCAAAACTACAGTGAACATGCCGGGCGTGGTGGCTCACACCTGTAATCCCAGCACTCGCGAGGCAGAGGCAGGAGGATTGCTGAGTTCCAGGATTGCCTGGGCTACACAGTGAGCTCAGGGCCAGCCTGAACTAGAAAGCAAGACCCTGTCTCAAAACAAAACAAAACAAAACAAAACAAAGCAAAAAAACTACAGTGAATGCTGCTGCGGAGGGCCGTCCAGCAGAAAGGCTCGTAAAAACAGCCACGTCGTTCACCAGATCTGGTGCTGCGTGACTTGCGCGTCTTCCCCAAAGTCGAGGTGACCATGGGAGGTAAGTGCTTTGAGTAAGTCAGGATGCTGAAGCACCAGGACAGCACCTCTGGACACTCACAGAGGAGGACTCCAGAGCGGCTGTGGAGTGAGAGGAGGCACGAGCTGGGTGTGCTCCAAGCGCGAGGGATCGGCGGCAATGTGTCTCCTAGTGGACTACATTCTCTTTCATTTCAGTAGTCACTGTTTTCATCACCCTTCCTACTTCATGCTGGACTGTCGAAGTTGGAAGTTGACCGGTATTTCTGGAGAGGAATGTGGCAGATATTCACAAGTGTCTTTACAAAGTAGAATTTAGCCCAGACATCTCACCCTTCTTCAATGACTTTGATTCCGCAAAAATGTCCTCTGAATACAGCAAGAAAGTAATTTCTCAAAAACTGCAACTTTCCCTTACATTTTTGTTCAGGTTTCTGTAAAAACCCCACTGGGACAGCTCACGGTCAGGGTCCCTAAGAGAACTCGAGGCTCACCACCGGCCTGCCCAGTGGGAACAGCAGCATGTGCAGCTATGGCCTGGGACACAGACATCCCTCTGTCTGGCCAGCGATGTCTTCAAAGTGTCTTCTCATCACCGTCAAATCTGAGGTAACTGACTTTGTTCTTAATGCTTTAGAAACATTTAGGTAACTGGAAAGTTTAAAAAGCTGCTGCTGTCTCCACTGGCCTCAGGTATAGCAGGTTTGGCCACAGAGATGGTCTCGTCTGCAGACCCCCTAACAGTGCGGTGCCTAACCTTGCACTGTGCACAAGTCACGTTTGTAGCTATGTGGAGATTTGTTCAATTATGCTCTTCACTACACATGTACCAACAGGCTTCCTGCACGTGTGATGTGCAGTATTTGTTGCAAGAACAGCAGGTTCCATTCTAATGGTGCCACACACATGAGATGCCCAGGGCTCAGATGAGCTCGGGCATGTTCAGGGTGGTTTGGCCGCAGATGGCGCTCAGTGGTCAAGGCCTCTAGACAGAATGAAACGTTATCAAGACCTAAAGCCAGAACTCCGTGGAGCACACATTAGGCTTTCACTGTGATTTCATTCAAAGATTTTTCAGAGTAAGAGCACAACAGCTAAGCATTTTATCATGAAGATTACAATTACATAATCATTTTAGAATGGTTTTATAGAAAATGTTACAAAAGCCCGAATGATTCAACTGATTTGGTATTTATATAAGTATGACTTTACTAAGTAGTAAAAGATCTTTAAAACTATGACAGTACACAGCTCTACCCACAAATATCACCCAGCTTAAGTTAAAAAGTGCCAGCACCAGCCAGAGTGGAAGACACCGCTCCAGCCCTCAGGTCACCTGCTTCCGGGACCTCCTCACTGGCCAGGAAGCTTCTGAAAAGGGCTGTCTGGCCCTGTGGTGCTTCTGCCAGACTCACTGGGTGGGGCCACGCTAGGCGAGGCGGGACGTGTTCTGCGTACCGGAAGGTCAGGGTGACCGGACCACACTGCTCAATCTGTGGTGAGCAGATGAGGGGCCAGTGGAGGGGCTCCCAGCCAGCCTGGGACACAGAGGAGTGGCTCACTGGTGCCCAGCAGCAGGGCCTGCGCACAGCGTAAGCCAGTGCCCTCTCATGCCAGGTGGAAGGGGCGAGGCTCCAGCAGGCCTGAAGAGCCGGGCACTGGTGCTTCTGCGACCCAGAAGGAGAGGGAGGCCTGTGCAGAAGGACGAGGACTTTCCTGAGGACCCCAAGTGGCAAGTTTCACCGGCGTGGGAGCCAGACGTCAGTGGACGTCTGTCACCTCGGCAGCTTTGTGTTGAGGACAAAGGCTTTGCTGAGCGAGCTGAACCCACCGGCCAGAGGGGCTCCCCGGCACCACGGGAGCCTTAGAGCAGAAACCCCAGACGCTGGGAAATGGATGGCCAGAGAGGGTAGAGGACACAGCAGGTCTAACAGCAGAGGGCCTGGAGCAGGGGGATGGGGAGACAGAGTGACGGGGCACAGGGCCCAGCCCACAGGGGCGGGGGTGCACACCCCGAGCGTGGGGGGCTCCGAAGCTCGCAGAGGCAGTAAGGGAACTCAGCAGAGCTCTGCTCCCCGTGTGAGCAGGGCCCAGCCCCGAACTCATTCATAATTGGCTGGAGACTGGAGCACATTCTTCTTCAAAGACTTTCCGAAGTCCGGTTGGCCGCATAGCCCCAGGCCTCGAGGCCCATGCAGGCTGCACAGGCTGGGAGCCAAGCCCTGCGGACCGCATTTCACTGCTGCGTTCCAGCCCCTGACCGCAGAGATCCCCAGTTAAGGGCTTCCAGGAGACGGCCCGCAGTGCAGCTCAGCGGCCGAGCGCTCGCCTAGCGCGCACGGGCGGAGTTCCATGCCCAGAGCTACAAAACAAGAACAAAACACGAGCCTGCGCTTCAGGGCAGACCACCAGACCAGCTCATCTTCGTCCACTGGGCACCAGGACGGGCAAGGGAGATGCCAGAGCCGGGCTGGGTCATCCGCAAGCTCACTCAGATGCCTGGCACTGGCGCTGGGTGTTGGCTGGGGGCAGAGCCGGGCTGAAATATGGACTGCGAACTCTGGGAACGGAGACTGTGCTCCGAGGGCCGAGGCCGCTGATGAGAGCAAGAAGGGCCCGCAGAAGAGCAGGGTGCACCAGGGGCAACCCAGGCACTCCGTGGCACTCTGTCAGCTGTGCCAACGGGAAGCCCCCTGGGATCAAAGCGCAGGCAGTGCGCTCCAGCCCTTGTGGAGACAGGCAGGAACACAGAGAACTGGGGGTGATCGGTGCCCGTCCCCGCACGGTGCCATCTGCCACGCCCCATCACACGGCCTCTGGAGAAGTGCGGTCTACGGCAGCTTGGAAGGGTTGGCACAGCCAGCAGAGAGCCAGGACTCGGGCCAAACCCCGAGGGACCCACGGCAGGACTAACACTGGGCCCTCTGCTTCAGGTCCACAACTCCGCTTCCTCATTTTTAAAGCTGGAATGTTGTGGGAGGAAAAGCAGTCACTCTTAGAAAAGCTCAGAAGACCACACAGCTTCCTACTCCCAAGTTCACTATCATCCTAAGGGCAGGGACACAGGTCCGACACGGGCGGGATCCTCCCCAGCCACCAGCAGTAGAAATCACTGGTGACAGGACTCAGCGCTTCCATTTGCTGTATCAAGTGAAGTGACTCAAGCCCATGACGTGGCACTCACAGCACCGGGGAAGGCACTGGGGCTTAGTGGGCCCCTGTGGATAACAGGAGCCAATGGCCGAGACAGGACTTATACTCACACCCATGGCAAGAGGAGCCTGAGCCCCAGATGGCTGTATAGATGAAGCCCTTCTCCCCACCCGACCAGCAAGTGAGCAAAAACTGAACAGTGTTACATTATGCTTTTGGGGGATATTTACGATAGTGCTGAGCTGAAGCTAACCGGGTTAATTTAGGAAAGATGGGAGAGGTCTACTTCAGTACCACTTTAAAGATTCCCTACAGAGGGCCGGAGGGTTAGCTCAGTGGTTCCGGTGCCTGCCTCGCAAGCGCAAGGTCCTGAGTTCGATCCCGGTAACCACATACAATGCTGGGCGTGGAGACTCATGCCCACCAGCAATCAGTACCACATACCACAGTGCCGGGCATAGTGGCTCACGCCTGTCATCCCAGCACTCGGGAGGCAGAGGCAGGAGGCCTGCTGAGTTCGAGGCTTGCCTGGGCTACATAGTGAGTTCAGGGCCAGCCTGAACTACAAAGTGAGACCCTGTCTCAAAACAAAGAAACCAATTTTAGCTGGGGATTTAGCTCAAGTGGTACCGCGCCAACCTTGGATGCACAAGGGCCCGAGTTTGATCTCCAGTATCATACACACAAAAAAGAAAAGAAACCAATTTAAAGGCCAGCCTGTTTTTACTTGGAGAGTGTGGCTCCGGGGACTTTCAGGGTTGATCGGATAATTCTGCATCGTGGTTTCATGAGCGCTCACTTTTGCGGCCTCCCTTCTGCAAATGCTACGAAGTGTTTCACGTGGGCTTGCTGTTTCTAGCTGAAATTCCATCCCAAGGCACCAGGTAAATAAAAGTTGATTTCATAAAAAATAATGACACCTTCCTTTCTGAACCTACAAGTTTTAGTACCTACCATGGAAAGCAAGGCTCTGGGCAGCCTGGAGTCCGCAGCCCCGGGCGCTTTCCATGCTTCTCTCTCAGGACCCGCAGACTCAACCCAGAGCAGGCAGGATTTCTCCTTTTTCCTAACCAGAGAACAGGGAACGTCTGCGGAAACCCTCTCGCAGCTCCTCTGGGAACACACAGGGCGAACTGCTGCGCTCTGTCTCAGAGGTGAGGGATTCGGATTGAATTGAAATAACAGCTTGCACAAAACGTCAGAGCTCCACTCTCTTCCCTGGAGGTGGCGGGTGCTGACGTCACAGGAAAGGTGGCTCGGGACAGGCGGAAGGCCCTGCTGGGGCAGCAGCTACCTGTGAAGTCACCCCGTTGAGCGGAGAGAAAACCAGGCAAACTCCTCTGTTCCCTGAGAGACGTGGGAGTGACAGCGGCACTCACGTAAGTCCCCCTGAGCAGTAGTATTGACACTGCCTCTGTGGACCTGGAGACCCCAGACTCAGTTAAGCCCTGTGTTCAAACTTCTTGGGGGATGTCTCCGTTTCCCACTTGCTTTTGCACGCATCCTACCCTGAACACCTCTGGAAGATACATCTTAAGTAACTGGACATGACTATTTGTCAAATCACACACATAGGTGCTTTCCAAAGCTGCAACGTCATAAAAGCCTTTAACACTCACTTCAAATGTCATGAGCACAGAAGCACTTTCTAGAAGCTTCTGGCTACGATCTCAAGTAACACCCAACATTCTTCATCTAAACCCTCCTTGCTTATCTGCACTAGGTGGATAAAGGCCTCTCGGGAATGGATGTCATATTGGCCCATATTAACAACACAGGTTTCCTGTGTAACCGTACTTCATGAGATAAGGGCTTCCTGGTGCAAAGAATTAAGACTCCTTTTGGACTTCATGGGGAAAATAAGGAAAAGTCACAGCAGCTGGGGGAACATGTCATCCCTTTTCACACAGAATTTAGTGAATACTGTGAAATTCACACATCTGGAAAATAAAATCAGACGCGGTGGAATTGGAAGTGGGAATGAGGTTACGGACTGCGTCCTAAGTGCCTCTGATCTCTGGCATCGCTGACTCAGATCATTTAACTGGGGTGCACAGAATTCAGATGGGAAAGATGTCATGTCTTTATTTTCACAACCTCAGACTGAAATTTAGTATTTCCTTCAGCTGTGGGCCACAAACCATGGTACCTGCAGCACTTCTGCCAAGACAAACGACAGGTATTTCTGCAATATATTACAGTTGTAAGTATGCCGACTCTGTCTTGAAATAGCATTCCTACTCACTACTACTTCAGAATTATGGCAGCTATCATATCTGCTGTGAGTCTGTGTACCTCACAGTATATGGTGTCAATAAAGGTCATAGCACAATTATTTAAAATTTGGTTCATGTTTTTGTTTTTAACAAAAGTAGTTTTCCTTGTAATCCTGCATGTGTGATTTTATGCATTCAAAATATAATGTCTATTAGACAATATGTCTATGAGCTAATATATAATATTAGTCATATTATGTAGACAATATGTCTATATAATATGTCTATTAGCCTGTTGGTTTCACCAGGCTGCCAAACAGGTCCCAGCACCAAGAAGGTTAAGAGTCCCTGACACGACACACAAAGCATTTAATTGTGTGGGAACCAGGTTTGGGAGTAAATCACTCCGCGCCGGCGTCTCCAGAAGCTGAAACAAACTTGCCCTTGAAATCAACACACTCTTTTTTGGTGTCAATGACCCTGACGAACGTCATTTTTTTGCTTATTTGCTAGAAGACCTGTAGATCTGTGAGCATCTCTGTTTTCACAGCATGGACCGTTTTCTTTAAACTTCATCACAGACATTTTGCCATAACATCAAATCGATCTCTTCTATTTTATAGATCTGAAACCCAGTCCATTTCACAAGGGCACTGAATACAATCAGCTCATGGCTTTAAAACACAGAGATAGCACCAAGAAAACTATCATCTTAATACCAGAGTTTATGTCAAAGAAGAGCATCCAAGTGAACCCACCAGACCTAGCCCTTCTCGACAGCAGTGCTAACCAGTCCCTTCCTTATGCAACCAAAATGTTATGAATCGATTAACATTCTCCCAGGGCTGGCAGGAATATGGCCTCTAAGTTATTATGATTTTGCAATAAATTAAAGAGAAGATGATGTCTCCTGAATATAAGCACAGTAGACTTCTGGAAAATCCCTTGTGGAGGCTCTGATTAAAAATAGATATATCGGTGCCAGCAACTGAAAGGAATATCCACTCACTGAAAACTACTGAGAAATTACTGATAGGACCACAATTATTCACTTATCACTGCAGCTAAGCACTACTCAGAATTCTCTCTAACAAGAGTAAAAATAAATGATAAATGCTGGAGTCCTGAAGCTAATAAGGAATTTAGAAAAATTAAAACAACATACTCTTCGATATAATTTGCTTATCATCCATTTATAGTATACAGTGTTAAACTGGCTTTTTCTCCCCCCCCAGCTGCTCCTTAACAGACTAGCTAAGTTACATGTGCTATTCTAAAATGTAAATTTGTTTTTCCCCTGTGAAATCTGTAAGATTCACAAACAAGGGTATAAATTTGGCTTACATTCACTTTAATACCAGAATTTTCAAATTATAAATCACACAACAATCCAGTTTGCAATGAAAGAAAACCCCAAATTACTAAACTTGAGAAGGAAATGAACTACAACAATGCAAATAAAACAATTTGTAGTATATTGTGTTTTAGGAAAAGAAAGATAAAGATCTTTATTAGTCACAGTTGTCAAAACATTCACTCAAGATCTGGGGCAAATTTTAGTGGCCGCCTCTGTGTTTAAGTCAAAGTAAACATTATATCAGTGATACATTTAGTTTTAGGTCTATTATTTTCTTTTCTAGGTAATCAGTTCTATTTTTTTTAAAAAGCATCTTACATGACTGATTAGGAAAATACCATCTGGTAACACTGTCTTTCCAGCTCAGTTTTCTGAGGAGGACACTAAAATGTGCACTTTTCTTCAACAGCCACAAAGGGACTGCACAGGCGTGTGCACACACACACACACACACACACACACACACACACACACACAGGGAGGTCTTGCTGCCTCGACTCAGCCCAGCTCCTTTTTCTCTAAACAGGAAGCCATTGACAGTTTTCCTGGTATTCTCAGAACACCAAAGGCCACCCTGACAAGGAAAACCCCAGCTTCGGAGTGTACGTCTCCCCGTCCCTGCCCTTGCTAACTGTGAAAGCTCCAAGTCAGAAACCGGATTCCAAACCTCGGGCGGCTTCGCGGTTTGACAAGGAAAAGTTAGCGACCCACTGCCGGTGAGGCTGGAGTTTGAAACCCACGAACCGAAAGCAGGATTCCTGGCGTTCACAGCGCCGTCCTTAGCCCAAGCTGCACAGTCTGTATCTCTAGATAATGCCAGCTAGTGTTGAGCTACAGAGGCGATTAGATTTTAACCCACTTCACGGAACACTGAGCCAAACTGGACCAAATTCCAGAGAAGGCATGAAATTCACGCCTAGACACTCTCTTCATTCCTCCAGCCGGGTAAAACAGTAATTGCTCGAGAAGACAAAGTTGGAGGACCCGGCAGAGGGGGAAACCGCACTGAGATCTAAACACACCAAAGGACTGCAGACAAAGCCCCGAATTACCTCAGGCAGAAGCAGCGCAGGGTTCAGCAGCCCATGCTCCACAGACCCTGGGAAGCGCCAGCCGCGGCGGCAGCATCCACCGGTCTCACAGCCTTTGACTGTGCTCAGCCACAGCCTGTGCCTCTGGCTGACGTCAAAGTCCCTGTCACATGGCCCGATGAAAGCCAAGAGAGCATTGGTTGTCGTAGCAACCACAGGCCGGCTCTGAAATTATTTCAATAGGTCATCTGTCACTGTGTGTGTGTGTGTGTACACACAGTGCACAACCAGCATGGACAGTCCCTGACAACCACAGCCTCCAAAGTTGTGACACAAATATGCCTCCAACTTTCCTCTTTAAGATCTCCTTATCTTTCTTTGCAGTTACTTCTAGAAAAATAATTGCCTCTCTGAAGCTCCCACTGGTCTCACAAGCACCAACAGGAAGCTCTCTCTTCTTCTCTTCCTGCCCGTTCTCCTCTTCTTTCTTCTATTCCTCCTCCTCTTTTTCTTCTCTCTTTCTTTCTCCCTTTCTGCCTGCCTCAACCCAGCACCAAAAGAAAAAAAGAAAAAATTCTGCAGGTAGTTATCTTAGCAAATTAAATTCATTTTGGAGCAAATACAGAAAAATAGAAGACCAAGAGAGGTTGGAAGAAAGCGTGTTTTAAAAACTATGCAAGAACGCACAGCCGTGTGCTGAGACCAGGTAAGAAAAGGGAGGAAAACCATCCAAGTCCTGACACCCAGTGGGCGGGAGGCAGCCGGGACGGGCCCAGGACAGGTGTGCCGCGAGACACCTGCGCAAAGGTGGCGGCCGGAGAACATCTGGACAGAGCCTCTCTAGAGGAAGCCTCCTGCAGTGCACCGCGCAGGCCAGAGGGTGCCCTCTCTGGTGGCACCCTGTGCTGCGGTGCCTATCCCACAAACACCAGGTTCCACGAAAGCCTGGAGCGGCAGAAAACAAGGAAGTTCCCAGGTTTCTAACTTCAGGCTCGTTTCCTTCCTGCGGGACCGCAGCAGCGGCTCTGACGCCGACGCAGCTTATGACCTAGTTAGCACTTCTTCTTAATTAATGGGAAGCCAATTAAACAACATTAAATGAGCCCCACAGGAAGGTGCTCTGAAAAGAGACGTCTGGGAAATGTCCAGTGGGTCAGAGGCGGAGGAGATGAAAGGCGAGGAGGAGAGATGGCCCCGAGCCTGTGGACGGAGGACCCGTGCCCGCTCCCTTACTCACGCTTCTCAGCAGGCTGCTGCGTGACACAAACACAACCTCCGCCGGCGGCCAGGTGACGTGTGTCCCCGTGAGAGCATGAGCTGCCCTCGCTCGAGCCTGGAAGGAGGAGCGCATTATTTACTACAGAACTTTCCTACTGTCTCCCCTCATCTTCCTCACATCTGCCGAGCCCCAGCTGAAAGGAAGACAGGGTCCTATTTGAAAATGTATTGTCCTGATGCCTCATCCTGCAGCACTGTGAAAATAAACTATAAAGAACTCTCCTATTTACTTGCAGATTGATGACAGTTGGCAAGTTGGCTTGTCTGAGTGAGGACAACTGAGCTATGTCATCCAAACTGTCAGGAGACCTCGTAAGGTGCCGACTTCGGCGATGGCCACAATCCACAAGTTTCCAGTCGGTTCCGTTCCTAGCTCTTGGCAGAAGCGCGCGGCACAGTAGCACCGGGAGGGAAGCGACCCCAGGGCCGCTCGCCTGCCCGCCCCACTGATCAGCTCTGAGCGTCTGGCCGCCCACTCTTAGGTCAGCGGCTGAGACGAGAAGTGCAGTGCCGCGAGCTGCCGACAGGTGGCGGCCTAAAACGAGAAGTCCTCTCTGCTAAAGTCACCCGATATTCAGCCCTTCAAAGTGACTCATTTGAAGATTGACAAAACACGCATTTGTCTTCGAATTTGCTCTCATTCTCACTGAATGTATTTTGTTACATATTACACTGATCATTTCCCTGAATTCCAAGTGATACCTGGGTGCGTGTAGCCCTGTTTCCATGGGACGTTGCCAACCTGCCATCCCTCCCTTCCCTTGCCCCTCCCTCGGCTCAGAGATTTCTCACATGGTAAGGACGCTTCCAGTCTGTGAGCAGTTAACACCACGAGGCTCCTCTCTTCTGCTCTGGGCAGCAAAGTAGCCCAGATTTCATTGAAAGTTCCGTGGGATGTCCACCGCGTGGCTCCCTGATCACAGACCACCACGCAGAAGAGACGGTATGTCATTTCATTTTCTAAACGCTGGGTCATATTTTTAAAGTGAAAATGATTCACCAAACTCCAAAATATCCTTTCAAAAATAGTTCGCCACCATGTTTTTCACTTGCTATAAGAACGACAGGCTATTATTACTCGGACCTCTTTGCTGGAAGTAAGTGGCAGACAAGCGGCCTGGCCCAGCTTCCCACACCTGAGAACAGGGCTTGGGCCACAGGAGGGCAGTTCCAAGCAGCCGTGCTGCGATGTCTCCGGCGGAGAGGCTGCTGTCTCCCCTGCCTTTAATGTAACGCGGAGGCCGGGGACTCGTCATTTGGGATCACAGGCTTAAAATCCACGTCCACAGTGGGACCAGGCAGGTTATGGAGGCGCTCTGAGCAGCCAGGTCTACACCTTACGGGGGTTGTGAGGATGGTACAATTAACATGCTATGAAATCCTGACTCCCTGCTCCAGGGTGTGGGGCTCAGCGCGTGTGCCGTTTCTCGCCGGTGCGCCTGACCCCAGTGGGCATACAGACCCGCAAGGGAAGGGTGGGGCGCCACCCAGCCCCACAGCCCGCGGAGCGCAGGCCCCAGACGCACACGCACATCGTGGTCAGGGAGTCACCGCTGGGAAATGAATCTGAACAGCAGAACGAAATGATTCCTCTGTTTCTATTAATAGAAAAAGAGAGAGGTTCTCCTCACTCTACCTCCAAACCCAAAAAAGGCAACGAAAAAACAAAAACAAAACAGAGTATGTTGAAGTATTACAAAATTGTCAGCAATGAATGGATCCAAGGAAATTTCTCAAGGAAACCAAGTGTCTCCTTACTATGTCATAAGCATCCAGGATGAGTAAAGTGTACGTTGCTCATGACTATAGCTGCAGACGCTGGCTGTCCGTTTACATTAGCTGACCCTGAGTACTCACTGCACGTCAGACATGTTCTACGTGCTCTATGGGCTTAAACTACTTACTGTAATAACCCTGTGAGGCAGGAGCTCTTCTTTTCCATGTTTCATGAAGAAATTAAAGTATAAAGTAACTTGTTTACCTCATGTGTGCCAGAGCTGGGATTTACCTCAGGAAGCCTAGCTCCATAAATTTTTGGACATGATTTACATTTAATATATTTTAGGAAAGAATTAGATTACTTCTTATATTTATGGTGCTCATTAGAGTTGCTTTTATTTTTAATTTCTTACTGGGGAGAGAAGACTAACTCACCCTTTCCTGTACTTGGGAACCCCACATATCTGAATTTATCTCTGCTCTAAGGAATAGCATAGCAAGAAAAAAATCAAATCAGGAAAATTTAAACCAAGAAAAGTGGCCAAAGTGAAAAAGGTGAAAATGTTCTGAATTAAATTATACCTAAATGGTTACAGTCCTAGTAGAAGTGAATATTTAGATCACACTGGTGTGACTCTTACTTCTCATCATGATGTACCAGACCATTTACAAACCAATATTCTTACCGATATAACACTAGTTAGATTAACTTTTTAAAAGGTGGTTAGATAATCTCAAAGAGTAGTAAAGGCAGTAATAATTCTAACTACCAAGATCTCAATAAAAGGAAAATATATTGTGTCTTAGTCTGTTTGAGTTGCTATAACAAAATGCTAGTAACTGGGTGACGGATACAGAACAAAATTTCATTTCTCACAGCGGTGGAGGCCAGAAGGCTTCAGCAGACTTGTGCTGTAAGGCTGTGTTCTGGCTCACAGAGGTGCATCCAGTTGTACCCTCAAGTGGTTGAAAGGGCAGGCAGCACCTTAGGGCACTTTGTAAAGACTATCGTAGTTCTAAAGGAAATAGATAACCAGGTGGAGCAGTCTACATACAAAAAATGAAATGTATAAAAAGGGGCATATTGCCAGGCATGGTGGCTCATGCCTGTCATCCCAGCAACTCAGGAGGCAGATGCAGGAGGATTGCTGAGTTCAGCTTGCCTGGGCTACACAGTGAGCTCAGGGCCAGCCTGAGCTACAAAGCGAGACCCTGTCTCAAAAAGGGATGGGGGCATATTAAAATTAAATCATTTTAAAATACAACTGGAAGAAGGAGCACATAGTCTTGAGATCAGAGAAAATACGTCAAAAATAAAGCTTGGTGAAATGAGAAGCGGAGCAGTAGACACTAGCTAGACTGAATCACAATAAGAAATGCAGAGCAGGAAACAGAAAAGGCCATGGGGCATTTGAGGCGTGGCCAGAAGGCAAATACGTATTGGGAAGAAGAGAGAAGCTAGGAAGTATCTAAAGGGAATTGACTGAGAAATTCCCAAAACCTACAAGGCAAACAAAACAACAGATTCAAGAAACCCAATAGACCCCAAACAGGAAACACTGAAGAAAATTCACACGTAGACACTCCATAACTATCAGGCTCAGAACTAAAGGTAAAATCTATTAAAAGCTGAAAGACAAAAACATAACATTCATTTTAAGGGGGGAAAGTAAAAGACCTTTCTACAAAACATGTTAAATACCAAAGATAGTGGAACAACAAACTGAAGTTATGAAGGAAAATGGCTCATTTTCCTTGAAAGAATGACTGATATCACTCCAAATTTTGTAAGCATCAAAAGCCTGCAATTTGAGGAGAAGACAAGACTCCAAGCAGGATCAACCCCAAGAAATACACACCCAGATCCATCACAATAAAGTTTCTGAAAACCACAGTCAAAGAAAAAGCCTTGAAAGCAGCCAGGGAGAAATGACACCTTCTCTATAGGAAAAACTATTTGAATATTAGGAGATTTTTCATCAAAAAACTAAGGAGGCCATGAAGAAATGGAACACATTACAGTTGAAATATGAAAGAAAGGGCACAACGGAAAGAAAGAAAATAACTCAATCCAGAATCTGAGGCTTAGGAAAAACACTTCTCAGGAATAAAGATGAAGTCAGGCTGTTTTCCAATGAGTGAAAACTACAAGCATTTGTCATCAGCTGGTCTACCACAAAAGAATGACCTAAGTAGGCTCTATAAGTAGAAAAGAAGTCATAAAAGGAAATCTTGGAACGTAATTGAGGAAGAGCAAACATGGTAAAGAAAATGAGTAGATGACAGATTTCTCCACTTAAATTGTGTAAATTACTCTTGACAATTGAAGCTACAATTATAATATTACCTGAAGTAATTTTAAATACATGTAGAGGGAATACTCAAGACAATTTTGTTGTAGAGGGATATCATGAAGAAACGAAAGAGAGGTAAAGTTTCTGTGTTTTGCTCAGTAAAATGATGAATCCCAAGACTGTGTCATTATGATGCCTAAAGCAATCCCCAGAACAACTTCTAGTGACTCTGTGTTAGAGACATGCCTGAAACACTGCAGCTGAATCAAGATTACCTCTCCTGGAAAGCTCAATAATCCTCAGAAAACAAAACAGAGAATTGAAAAACAAAGAGAATAAACAGAAAACAAACAAGTAACAATAATCAGCAAACTTAATCCCTATCACATCAATAAATACACTAATAAATGATCTGAAAATATCACCTAAAGACAAGAGATTGACAGATGGCATTTTAAAAACGACCCAGAAACACACTATCTATTCAACTTCATTTCAAATACTGTACGACTGGGCTGGGGATGTAGCTCAGTGGCACCACGCCTGCCTGGCAACCACAAAGTCCTGAGTTTGATTTATGTGTGTGTGTGTGTGTGTGTGTGTGTGTGTGTGTGTGTGATACCAGGGAACGAACTCAGGCCTTTGTGCTTCCAAGGTAGATGCAGTATCACTTGAGCTAAATCCCCAACCCCTGAGTACAATTCTTGGCACCAGAAAAAAAATGAAAAGTCTTATTTCAAAGAACAGTAGAAAGTGTTTCATTTAAGTATTAAGGATAGCTATGTTAAGTGTCAATAAAGTACACACTTATATCTAATTTGAGTATCACAGCGAAGGACATGACATAGTGATAAAAGTATCAATATACCAAGAAGACAGCAACTCTTAGTGTGCATCCACCAAAAAACAGCACTGCAAAATAACTGAACACAAACTGACAGAACTGAAAGGAGAAATAAATCACAGTTCCATTTGGAGACTTCAGATGTCTCGATAACTGGTGAAAGGCTCCACAGAACATTATCAAGGATGCAAAAGAACAGCACCATCCACTGCCACTGATGCTGATACACTCCACCTAACACACAGAGGAGGCTTCTGGCCGCCATGCGTGAAAGACGGGTGAGGAAGGGAGGGAAGGGGCACAGAGCGAAGCATCCTGGAGGTGCCGGGTACCTGTCAACATCAGCACCTCAGCATCACCCTTCTCCGTGACTTCTTACACCTGCATGTGACTAAACTTACCTCAAGATAAAAATCTAGTAAGAAGCTCTTAAATGAAGTGATATAAGACATTTTCTGACAAAAACTGAAAATTAGTCCCAACAGAATTATACTAAATTTTTACTGAGTAATTTGGGCAGAAGAAAAATGATCCTAGATAGAAACATATATACAGAAAGGGCAAAAATACAGATCCATATACTAATTTTATATAATGAGTGTCATATGGGACATATATAGACTTACAGCATAACATTAGCACAGAAGAGGGGATCAATAGAATCAAAGCATTCTAAAATTCTTATAGAAGTACCATCAATTGTTTCTAATAAGGTAAGACTGTATAATGTGATCCCTGAAGTATACAATGGAAAAGTAACAAAAGGACATATAGTTAATAAGCTAACAGCACAGGAAAATAATTTTGAAAATTACTTGATTTCCAAAATAAGTAAGAAAAGAGGAAAAAGAAAACTAAATCATAGTATAAATAGAAAAGAATAGCCATATTGAATATTTAGTCAAACATATTAATAATTACTGTAATATAAAGCAGAGTAAATATTTGTTACAAAATAATAAATATCAGTTCATAAGCACATTCTCTTTCACATGACATATTTGACAATGAAAACTAAAATTAAAAGATGAAAAGTATATATCACACAAACATTACCAAGCAAAAGTTATTCTTGCAGAAATATGGAAAAACCACACTTCACAGTAACATAAGCAAGGAAGACTACACGAGATATAAATAATAATAATTTTCTGATATGTATGAACTTATTAAAATTTTCTTAATTATACTCTTCATTTAATATATCTTTTTCATTATCTTATGAGCCAATCAGAAAAAAAATGTAGAGATACAGATTTTAATGACAAAATTATCCTATTTGACCTAATTAACATATGAATAATGATGATGTACGCAACTGGAAAATGTACAATTTTTCAAATGAATATAGTTTTTCAAAACAGAGAAATAAAGCTAAGAATCAGTACATAAAAAAAGAAAAACTTCCCCAGTGGAAACTGTAAAAAGGCATTTCTCAATAATCCCTAGGTTAGGAGACTTACATCACAGTTCAGAAATATTTTGAACAGAACAACAAAAAGATACCAAACTTATATGCCACTAAAGGCCTATTTAATGAAAATGCATGTATTATTTGAAGCTGAGTTTCTACCTTTGCAAGGCACACTGAGAAGCCCCATCCCCTTGCGTTCCAGTGAAAGAAGGACAAACTGGTAAAAACCTATTTTTAGAAATCATATAAAGTCCCTGAAAAGCCGCCTAAGGGTAGACATCTCTTCCTTATCCAAAACATTATCAGAAGAATATAAAACCCTGAAAGAACATTAAGTCCCTGTAGCGCTACGATCATGACTCAGCAACATGGAAACTGCTCTCTGAAAAGCTGTGGCCCGTATGTTTGGACTCCTTCTCCCTATGCTCTGAAAGCCACCAGCACCTCCCCAGCTCAGAGGCGAAATCCCTGGCTAACGCCCCCAAGGGGCTGAGGGCTCCCTTCTTCCATCTTTCCCACCCAGGAGGCAGAGGCTCTGCTCAGGCCTCATTGGTAAAAACACAAGACTCCATTCCCACAGTTTGCTGCTCCGGGCATCACCACTACCAGGTCCCCGGCATGCAGACATCCATCCCACGGGGAGACTGAGGCCCCAAGAGAAATCCACAGGTCTCCCCGAAGGAGGCAACTCTCTTTGGAACACAGTAGGGCAAAGTTCAAGTCTAAGGGTGCTCTTGAAAACAATGGGGATATTGACAGTAAACAAGGGAGAAGAGGCGGTAACTACAGGAGAGAAAATGCTAAACTGTAGGCGGCTGTTCCTCAGAGAGAACCTGGGAGTGAGGCACTCCAGAGGCCCCAGGACAGCTCGAACTTCAGACACTGGCCTCCAAGTCTGTAGGTCATGAATTTAATCGGATCAGATTATGGAGTGATTTATGTCCCAAAGAGCAACTACAGCAGTCAGAAAAAAATGAATAAAGCCCAACAGCCGGGCATGGAACCAAGGAGGAAGGGACGGACGGAAATGTTTCTCTGAATCCACAAAGACCAATGAGGAGAATTAGACATGGTACAGAAACGGAGACACAGAGAGGTTCAATCATTTGTCCAAAGAGTCTCTGATATGTTAACAGGTTTGATTATCTCATTTTTCAAGCCAGTAGAAATAGCAGTAAAAGGACAGTGCTCATGACAGAAAAACAGCTGAATGACTTAAACAAGCTCTAAAAAGCAGACACAAAAGCTCTAAAAAACAGACACAACCACTATCCTGAGGGATCCCAAAGGAGGAGACCACAGGCACTGAAGCAGGGGGAGGAACAATACCCTCCCTGATCCTTGCAGTTTATGTAGCATTTTCATTACTCTATACAATTTGCCTCTGAGCTAATACAAATGTTTAATTTGTAAGAGGGCAGATAGTCCATGATGGAAGTTCCTCCTTCAGGTAGGTGGGAAAGAAGAGCATTGTAAAATTAAATAGAGTAAAAGAAGACACAATATAAGAAGAGGAAAATAATTAAATGGAAAACAATATACTATATACTAAGAGTAGTATATATACTATATACTAAGACGCTGTCTCAAAAAAAAAAAAGAGACATCCTTCTGTTTTTTTTTTTTTTTTTTTTTTTTTTGAGACAGGGTCTCGCAGACAATGAAGAGTGGAGCCTGGAACAAGAACATTCACTTCCTGGTCACACCTCCCAGCATACCACATCCCGTCTTTCCTGACCAAGCCCCAGCTCTTAACAGCACAGTCAGCTCTGAGCATATCTAAGCCCTCACCCACTGATAAGAATAGTGCTCCCAAGATCCAATCATTTAGTTCATCTCTAAAAGTCACCCAGGTTTTAACAGTTCTAACATTGCTGAAAAGTCCAAGCTCAGTCTCCTCTGAGTCTCAAGGCAAACTCTTAGCCATAAGTCCTGGTATTACTCAAAAAGAAAGAGTTAAACCCTTCCACCATACAATGACAGGGGGCAAACACGCCCAATCCAAAGTGAGGGAATAGGAGAATGGAAAGGAATGGAAACAAAGCAGGACTGAAGCCCTATAGGACAAATATTAAGTCCCATCACTCCATCCCCAACATTCAGGTCAGATCATGGTGAGATGTAAACTCCAAAATCTCAGGCAGTCCTTCCCATATGGCCCTGCCAGTCTCAGCCCACACAGCTTCTCCCTTGGGTTGGCACTGTTTACTGCCCACAGCTTTTATTGACATACATTCCCTGCTCCCATCATCGAAACTTTCCAGGGTCTCCACTGCACTTTTGACCCGAGTCTCACAGTTTAACACACTTCCTCGGAGCCATATTCCTGACCTCCCAGGCTTTCTTCTGAAATTTGGGTAGAAGCAGCCTCTATGACCCTACTACTCTTGTATTTTAATGCCTGAAAAACTAACCCTATATGGACGATCCCAAGGTCTGCTGCCAAGCTTGAGCTGTAACTTGGAATACAGCTGTTGTGGCCTCCAAGTGCCAAGATAACTAAACAAAGTGAAATGAATCTCAGAATCCAGTTTCCTAGGTGACTCTTCTCAAACAGGGGCTCCAGGGAGTGGGAAAAAGTCACAGCTTTGCACTCATGAGCCCGTGATGGATAAGATCTGGATAACTTTTCAAGAGCCACTCAGCCAGCTTTACTATTGTCCTAAAGCAAAGTAAGGTGAATCTTTTCAGTAACCATGCTTCCCTTTGGCCTAATTTTATGGGCACTTCTTTTCTGGCCAAGCTTCACCTCATTCATCTCTGTTTCTCACTATTGATTCTCACTGTAAATCCAGAGGTTAGCACCCAGCAGTACCCACATTGTAGGCTGTACATCAGATGGCCTTGAGATTTCCCCTGCCAGATTAGTCTGCCACCTTTAATCTTAGTTTCCTGCAAGGTCTCAGGACATGGGCAAAATGTGGGCAACATTTTTGCCAGAATGACACATGTGGTCTCTAGTCAGGTATCCAAAATATAGTCCTTATTACCATATGGAATCTAATGAGCCTGGTCATTACTGTCTGTATTCTTATAAAAATTCTAGTCTTATGGGCACCAACAAAATCACCCATCAAGCTTGGTTTCTAGCATTCTAAGGCTTCTGTAGGCAACAACTTCAAACCTTTCCAAACTCATCCTGCAAGCCATTTCTAAAGATTTCTAAGGCATGCTCTCAGACACAATCATTCCCAATATCAGTTTTCTATATTAGCTTTTCTGTTACTGGGACAAAATATCCAACAAGGAGGAGAGGTTTATTTTGGCTCACAGATACAGTGAGTTCAGTCCATGGCCAGCTGGTGCCAAGCCAGAAATGGCATGGGAGAGGTGGTCGGCAGAGAAAAGCTGTGCACCTCATGGCAGCTAGGGAGCAAAGAGAGAGGAAAGAAGCCAAGGACAAGAATATACACCTCTAGGCCCACCTCCAGTGATCCACCTCTTCCAACCAGTCCTCACCTCTGAACATCATAGTCAACAATGAACTAACTCATGGACAGACTAATCCAGTGCTGAGTATAGCACCCCAATGATCCAATCACTTGCCACGCTTATGACTTTGGGGGGACACTTTAGATCTAAACCACAACATCTCCCATGTAAAAGAAAAGCTATAAAATATCATTTTCCATCAGCAATATCCAGTAAATTTAGAGCAAATTCTGTAAGAACAGAACAGTTCATACTTTCCTTTTAGCCTTGCCAATAACTCCCACCCACACACACACATAGCCCAGGGATTGAACTTGGGCCCTTGTGCCCAAGTTGATCTAAATCCCTAGCACTTGATCTAAATCCCTAGCCCTTTCCCACATAACTTACTCCCCACAGCTGCCTTCTTTGAGTCTTCATTTCCTTATGAGGACTCTTATGTCACATAAAACCTGTATTATATGTGTATGCTGTCCACCTCTATCAATCTGTATAATGTTAATTCTCAAGGCAAGCCACAAAATCCCTAAGAAACAGGTAAATTATTTTCTCTTCTGTAAGACTATCACAGTGGATAGACACATTATATATTTGTCCAAACCACAGATTGAAGGACTCATCACCAAGAGTGGACCTGGACGGCTATCAGGAGTAGTGACTACGCTACATCACAGGCTCTGCAGGGCTAATGGGGAGGCTGCTCTGGGCATTCATAATGAGGGACGCACAGAGAAATCTCTGTATATTCTGCTTAAATTTCCTATGACTCTGAAACTGCTCTGAAAACGTCCTTTAAAAATGGAACCAGGGAATCCCCTGTCCTTTCATGGCTTGCTCTTCAAAAAGTCTCTATCAGTTTCTAAACAAGAAGATATTTTTGTCAGACAAGCCATGGAAACCAGTAAGGACCTCGCTGGCTCTCTCCCTGCACTACCAGCTGCTCTGGGTCCCTGGGGAAACCAAGGCTCTGCTCGGCAGGATCCCTAAGCCGGAACACAAGACCCTTGTTCTCCCTCGATGCTCTGCACGGCCCTGCTGCCAGCAGCGGAGCCTGGGAAACAGCAGCACTCTCCACTGAGATGCCCTCTGTTTCATGGTTCACTGGCAGATCATTCTAAAGGGTTCATGCCTTAGAATTTGTCCTTTCCGGATTGTCATTTTATTTTCCCGCACCCACCCATGGTAGAAGACAGTCTCTTTCGCCAGTCCTTGCAGACACTGGCCTAATAACAATCAAAGGCTCAGCCTCCTGTGTCAGTTTCGGACAGCGGTAAGGAGCCAAGTGCAAAGATAAGATGCGGCCCGGTTGGTTTGGCAGAGGCAGAGAGGGAGGCTCTGAATCAACAGAAGAAGCACATTACTGGCCAGCTGTGGAGAGGGCATCGCGGTCAGTGAGGATTTCCACACCACAGCCCTACATGGAGGCATTCAGAGCACCCCACTCCAAGCCTGCAGCCCCAGAGATGCACTGTCCCCAGAAGGGCACGAGGAAGACCCCTCCTGTGACTGGATTTGAGGCAAGGCTAAGCCACCCATTTTTTAAAAAGGCCCTTGGACACTAAACATTTCTTATGTGACTTGGTTTTCAAGGAGCGACATGTTCTCCTCACAGGTGTGAGGTAATCAGGCATCCGAAGGCCGAGGTTCCTGCAGACAGCTGCGGGCAGCAGGAAGCCGGGGTCCTTTGTAGGAGCACGATGGACTCTCGCTTCTGGTCTGCCTTCTAAGTGCTTGGTGCCAGCTTCCGAAACCAGGCTTTCCTGCTGTTCCTGACAGCAAGCCCTGGCAGGAGGACCTGGCACTGGAACGCATCTGAACTTGAAAGTATATTCTTTACAATGCCAACATTTAAAAATTATAAAATTATTAGAAGTGATGGGCTCAAAAATAAACATTTCACTCATTCCAGTTTTCTTTTGTTTTCTTTCCTTATACCGGCGGTTGAACTCAGGACCTTGCACTTGCCAGGCAGGCACGGTGCCACTGAGCTAACCCCAGCCGTGGCCGCGGGTTCCCGTGGCTGGTCTGCAGGGCCGCTCCGCGCATCTTTATCCACTTCCGTCTCCTCAGTGAGCCGCGTCCGGGAAAGCGCCTGCTCCCGAGAAGCCTGACTCCACCGGCCACTGAAACAGCTTATGCAAGAGTTGGCACAAAGATCCAAAACCCAGAGAAGCCAAAGGTTTCCTTTCCTTGTCACTCAGAGTAGCTCAACACGTACCTCTGCCAGCCTCTGCGTTTGCCCTTTTCCGTCCCTTCCAGGCGCTATCCACGGTCAGGGTCCCAGGGCACCAGGCTGTAGCTCGAGCACCGCCTGCCCGGTCGCAGCAGCACAGGGGCCTCTCCCTGCTCACGTCCACATCTCCACTGTCTCCCTGGGCGCCATTCCCAAAGGAACTGCTCGGTCGCAGGGGTGGGAAGCGGGATACTTGTTGATAGAATTTCTCTTCAGATTTTCAGGCAAATGGCAATCGTTTCATGATCAATAGTAAGAATTAAAACTACAATTTTCCCACTGGCTTATTATACTACATAATCTATGATACATTTATATACTTATATCCATATCCATATTACTTATAATACATATAATGTGTGTTTGCTTTAGTAATCCTTAATGTAAGAGCTAAATAACATAGCACTTGCATTTTTGGAAGGTCGAACTTTTAATCTTTTTTCTATTTCTTTGCCATTTGTATTTCCACATCTGTGAGCTGTATTTATGACGACTGCTCTCGTGTTCACTGAGATGCAGGTTCTGACGTCCATCCAGTGTATCTCTGCACAGTTCCGAA
Organism: Thryonomys swinderianus; assembly: GCA_004025085.1. Lineage (NCBI taxonomy): Eukaryota > Metazoa > Chordata > Mammalia > Rodentia > Thryonomyidae > Thryonomys > Thryonomys swinderianus. The sequence goes on from PVIC010004089.1 coordinate 59,058, forward strand.
GCCGGCACCTCCTCGCCCCAGTGCCTAGGTCACCCACTGAGTGAAGATGACCACGGTGCTGGACCCTCCCCCCGTGGCCGCTGTCACTGCAGATGACACGTGTCGGGTCACTTGTGACACTCCCACTGTGCACATTGGAGTGTGTTTGTGGAGGGCTGGGGTCTGAGAGGAGAAACGCGCCCCCAGAGGGAGGAAGAGCTGCCCTTGGGGGGCAGAGAGGCGGGAGCCCAGCAAGGGCAGGAGCGGGGCCTGCTGTGCCCTGAGAACTGGAGAAAAATCAACCAAGCTCTGTCCTCTGTCCACCAGCCCGGGCCCGGGTCCCACTCCCTTTACTGCCCAGGTAATCTTGAGTGTCTGTGACCAGCAAGCAGGACTGCAACCTGTGTTCTCCTTCATGAGGATGAATACTTTACTTTTATTATTAAAAGATACTTCAGGTTTAAAGCAGAGTTAGTTGCCTAGAAGGCAAGTCTCCCACATCCATCAACTGACCTCCAATAATTTTGTATACATGTAATTATACTCCTGGTTTAATAAAAATATACTATCACAGTTTAAAGTTTTGAAGTATTTAGAAGTTAGGAGTTACTTATCCTCAACATTGTAAAATCAGGGAGGTGGTCAGTGTTGTTCATTCTGTAGTCACAGCACTGAATTATACCTGGCACAGAAGAGGTGATCAGAAAAACTGGGCTAAATGCATGGATGGATGGACAAACATACACTCATTTCGGGGAAGACTTCCACGGGACAGACACACAACTTGAATTTAGAAAACCATCACAGATATAGTTTCTGGACCTTAGACAAGAGTTTTGGACTGAAAACATAAGGAAAGGAAGTTAGTATCAGTCTAACACTTTCTGAACATCGATGTACAGTTTTTGTCCAGTGTGCCCTAGAGAGTCTTTGCTGGAGGATGGGATGGGTCCCAAAGGCCCTCTGGGTAATTCCAAGTAAGTTTTTTCCCAGTTAGAACAAAGTCACAAGTGTCTGGACGTACTGAGCTTTGAATCTCAGCACAGCACACTGACAAATTACGCAGAAATTATACAGAAAACACATGGTAAGTTCATTAGAACATGAAATTCCAAAGAACAGTTTTTGGAAGAGAACCAATTTTAGGGAATTGGTACATGTACATATTGCATCTTGATTTTTGCTCCAATATCTTCCAGTGACCTTTAAGGGACAAAGGTTACATCTACTTTGCAGAGAAAAACTGCAGAAACAGTAACATTCCAATCACACAGCTAGTAAACAGTGGCAACCAGATTTGAGCAGTCTGTGATCTTCAGGTACCAGCCCTGCACCAGGCCCTGTGGGACATCCTGAGACAGACAAGACGCCAACCTAGTCCTCCAGGAGCTTCCTGTCTCTCAGGGGATGCCAGGGAAGCCAGTGGGCTGAGCAGTGGAGCAGTGCCAGCAAGCTCAGGTGGGCCCTCTCCCCATGGCAGCACCTGCTGCGTCTTTGGACTACTCTAGCGCAACAAAGTCCTGTTCTTCCCATCCACAGCCACCTCTGGGTTGTAAGTAAATAATTATAATTTTTTCCTGGCCATAGGGCCAACCACCCTGGTTGGATAGAGGTGTTTCATGGGCTGGAGATTTAGCTCAGTGGTTCCGGTGACAGCTTAGCAAGCGCAAGGTCCCTGGTTCGATCCCAGGTACCCATATACAACGATACTGGACGTGATGACTCACTCCCACCAGCAATCAGTACCACACACCACCGTGCTGGGCATGATGGCTCACGCCTGTCATCCCAGCACTCAGGAGGCAGAGACAGGAGGACTGCTGAGTTCGAGGCTTGCCTGGGTTACATAGTGAGCTCAGGGCCAGCCTGAACTACAAAGTGAGACCCTGTCTCAAAAAAAAAAAAAAAAAAAGAAGAAAGAATGAAGAGTCATGAAGCCACCTCTAATACAAGTTGTTGAGGAGATGAAACACCTTGTACGGATGTTGTAAGTTCTGGGGAAGACACACTTGCCTGTTAGCACCTTCACAAAAGCATCGTCTGCATCAATTGTCTTTCCTCCAAAGCTTTCTAAAGAAGCAAATTACAAAAGATTGCTGAAAGTATTGCTTGATGTTTTAATCCCTAGTCTACCTTTAATATTCAATAAATAGGTGCTACTCAAAATTTAAAGTATTTTGGGAAATTAAAAAAAAACCCAAAAGCCCAGAGAACAGTCACTTATTGTGGTTGGAGAAGAGGGCAGCCGCAGCACTGGAGACCTGAGCTCAGTTCCGCCCTGGCTCTCAATTCCACCCCTGCCCTTCTGCACTGGCCTCACTCTGCAGGGAACTGGCCCTGCACGCTGCAGTCCCGGAAGCCCGCCAGCTCCCAGCTGGACCCTAAACGTAGGAACTGGCCAGGGTTTGGACGGGGAGGAGAGAAGCCATTGTTCTCTCTGCTGCAGCTGTGCGTCCACAGAGGCGGTCGCCGCCTCCAGCAGCTGTAGGTGCTGCGGGCTTCCCACTTCCGGCAGAGCCAGAGGCTTGCAGGGCAGTGAGTGTGCGCCTGCGCACTAGGCGCCCTCTGCCATCTTGAAAACTCACTGGGGACTCTTCCCACTCCCCTCTTTCTTCCCTCCTCTCCCATTTTCTCTCTTATCTCCTACTTTTACTACTACCTCTCATCTGAAAATTCCTTTGTTAGGCATACCTAACGGGTTTTTGTAGTTTCCTGCTTAGAATTTTACTGATGACATTTTTTAAAAAGAGAGAGAAATCTCTTTTTTTTTTTTTTTTTTTTTTTTTTTTTTTTTTTGCTTTTGAGACAGGGTCTCAAGAAATCTCTTTTTTATAACCGGGACCATATTCAACCCAAAGCCCATAAAATGCAATCTAACTGTTTTTACAAGGCTTGACAGGATATAAAAGTGTCCTCTGATATTTCAGATATATGTGGGGTTCAAAAGTTTTCTGATGACAAATGGTATCTCCTCATAGAATGCCAGAGTAATTTTGGCAAGTAGTCACAGTTTTAGGAAATTAAAAATATACTAAGCATGCATAATATAATTTTTTTTCCTCCTCCTGCTGGCAAGGTCATGACATTTTCTACTTAATCAAAAGAGAAGAAAAAAATTCTAAGAACTGGCTAAGAAAGTAGTCTTGGACCCCTATTTACCAAGCTGTAGCTCTAACAGACAACTTCACAGAAGACAAGAACATCTTCTTCCAAGTCCGAGAGTCTATGTATCAGGCCTTCCTGTCAGCAGACATCAACCAACATCCTGAGTCTAACAAGTCTTTAATTTCTAAGACAATGGTTTTAAAACAAATTTTTTGGATCATCCTTTGGACACTGTGAACAAATGAAAATGCACATGAAGAGAAAACTTTATAAAATAATACTTTTTTAAAAATGTTGATTCTAAATATCAGGGACACATAAAAGTTATCTCTAGAAAGAAGGAAGGGGCCAGTGGACATTTATAGGCCTGATACCTTCTTAAAATGCTAGAGAATCCAAGTTCATACTGAAAATGTGCTGTGCTTTAAGGGAGGCTCTAGTTCAGAATGCAACAAAGCCCTAGAAGGAAGCCAGAGTCCTCTGAATACGACAGAGGGTGACAGCCAGCAACAGCAGAGGCAGAAGACAATCACACAGGAGAGTGCCAAACCAGGAGGGATGTTATGGAAAGACCCTTCCGTTTGCTTTCCAAAGTCCTGGGAAGAAAACTGAATGCAGAAACTTATTTATTGATCTATATGGGGGCCGTTTGCCTAGCAAATTTTAATTTCTTTTTTGATCAACTCAGAAAAGGAAACAATGAAAACCCTACAATTATCCTGAACAAAATGTCATTTACTTGTCATGAAACTTCTATATCCAGTCAATCGTTTCTTTGTTCTGATCTCAAATAGTAAAGGAAGGAAAAAATACCTTCTGTGAGGAGAGAACAGAACCTATGCTTTATTCTCCCTGCCACACTGGCCCATGCCCAATCTTTATATAGAAGCTGGCCTATGTTATTATTCCTGGCAGTATTTGTTACCGATCAGTGCCAACCTTCTATCTACTGAGCCCTCTCAGTTTCTACTGGCCTTTTGTACCATGGTCCCGATGGGGCCCAAAGCTGCTCTCATGAATGAAGCATTATTATTGCCATTCTCACCAGCTAACAACAGCTTCCAGAATTAAAAATAAAACCACCATGCTGGGAAAAAAATGCACACAGATCCTCCCTTCTCTTAATAACACAGGATAAATCTATCCCTATTACTTTATATAAACTCTTAAAAAAACAATGTTTTTGGCTAAAATGCTGCTCCTACCACCTCTTCAGACAATGAGTTCCATAAATTTATTGTTCTTGCGAGTTTTATTTAGTTCAACTATAAGAAAAGCTGAAAAGGGCAAAGAATTGAAGATTACTCTTTGCCCAGCAGTGTAGAAGTATATTCTGTTAAGTTTTATATTTATACCATGGTAAGAACACTGCATCAAGAAGTAAAATTCTCCCCTTACAGGTGATAAAATAGAGGGTACCCGAATTGAACAAACCAACAAAGGCAGAATGAGATGAGCGTAAGATGTGAACTCAGATCTGCCTAAACCAAAAGCTATGCTCTACTGAAGGCCCCACATGGTGACTGTCAGCCTAGACAGGTGACATCACTTATCCTGTGCAAACCAACAGGAAACTGCTTAAGAGATTGAAGATCTGAACATTATCGTTGACCAGTCTGTCATATAGAGGGCCATATTTCTGCAGTATGAAAGGAATATTTTCTATAAAGCAATTATATAAGCATATACTAATTCTTCTCTTCTCCTGTGAGGTGTCCAGGTGAGGGTATCCCCAAACTGACCCAACTCTCAGAACTTGACAGATATATCCTGCCCTATGGGCTTCCTCCAGATCCACAGGTCCAAGTGTGTTCAAAAAGCACTTCCCAGGCTGGGGATTTAGCCCAGAGGTTTCAGCGTCTGCCTTGCACTGAGTTTGATCCCTGGTACTATATACAATGCTGGGTGTGGTGACTCACCTGTAATCCCAGCAATCAGCGCTACACACCACAGTGCTGGGCATGGTGGCTCACACCTGTCATCCCAGCACTCGGGCAGCAGACACAGGAGGATTGCTGTGAGTTCAAGGTTAGCCTGGGCTACATAGTGAGCTCAGGGCCAGCCTGAACTATAGTTAGACCTTGTCTCAAGAAATAAATAAAAGCACTTCCTATAGGGAAGAGAGAGATTGATTTTTTACAAATGAGAAGGAGACCAAGAGATGGAGAGGAAAGGGAAGGGATGGAGAAGAAGGGAACAAAAAGAATAGAGATGTTTTAGGTCCATGGACCAACTCCTCATGATGAGTATAATCATTGTGTGCTGCAAGCAGGAACTATAAAAATTAAAATCTCTCCTGAAAAGCACTTCTCAATGGTACATCAAGTACACTCTGAGCAAAAGGTTGGGCCTCACATGTAACTTAGCACGTGGTGCGATGTCTCTCCACACCCCATGTCATCCTGCATCCACATGTGCTGGAGGATCTTGATGAACCACCATGGTCTGAGTAACCTCCAGAAAGAAGGGATCCCCTGAAAATCAGCCTCTGTGGTCAAGACACACTTCCCCAGTCACCTACCTCACAACACACTATCGACCTCCTGATTTTTAACCTTTTTTTTTTAATTGAATTCTTTATTGGTACAATTTATATACATCTCAAAATCACATATAACATTGGGAAATTTGTACCAGTATATGCCACAAGTTAATTCTCATTTTTACCCATATCCCTACCCACTCCCCCCTCCTCCCCC
>PVIC010004090.1:0-13091 GCA_004025085.1 Thryonomys swinderianus
TGTGGCCAGGTGAGCGGCTTCCAGGTCCCCCGTGAGGATGGCTTGAAGACTGGGATGCGGGCGCCGGATTCTGGGAGACCTCATGCACACAGGGGCCTGGTGCCTCCTGTGCCATCCCGAGGAGGGAAGTCTGAGCCTTCTGAGGCTCCCCTGGTGTGGCCAAGTGAAAGGAGAGGTCAGGGGTGGGGGAGTGTTTCTCACAGACTGCAGAGGGCTCAGAGGCTCAGGCCATTTGAAAGGCTCTCCCAGAAGGCCCGCCTGTGGCTCAAAGTACCATGAAGGAGGAGATCACACAGCCAACGTAGCGTGCAACAGTACCCGGCAACTCAGGAGCGGAAGTCAGAGCTCCCTTGACCTCAGGAGTTCAAAGCCACCCTGGGCAATACAAGATCCTGTCTCAACAGACAGACAGATGGACGGACAGACAGATGGACCGACAGATGGATGGACAGAATGTATAAGCAGTGGACTTTCAGAAGAAGCAGCTAAGAGGAGATACCAAAAAGGCCAACTCAAGGGGAGGCACCTGTGACCACACAGCGGAGAACATTATCTCAACCCAGCGTGATCAGAGCTAGCCTTAGGTATCCGCCCCTCTCCAAGGCAGGCAAGGGTGGCTTTCTTGCATCCTCTGTCTCTTCTTTTCCTCTGTCTTGGCCTGGAGACCAAGCCAAGAGACAAGCCTCAAACGGGAAGGGAAAAGTCCCAGAAAAGCAGCCCATCCAGCCGTCTCCCCACTGCTGGCTTCCCAGCCAGATTTAGGCTGACATGGCCAGAGGATAAGCAGCTCTAATTTAGAGAATTAAAGCGTTGATATCAGCTCAGCCTGGACTCCATAAACCTAAGAGCGACACTGCTTGTGTTGAGACATAAAACGGACCAGAAAATTGAGGATTAGACAGGCATGTGAGACAGGTGGGGAAGGAAGGTGAAGAGAGGAAGCATCGCCTTCCCTGCACCTCGCCCAGTTTGTCCCCCCAATAAGGTTCCTCAGTTGCATGGGGGCAGTGTGTCTGGTCAGGTGAAACTCAGACCCATCTGTGGGCAAGGAGATTCTGTGAAGTCACCTGGGCTTCAGGGAAGCTAAAATTTTAATCAGAAAACAGCTGTTCTGTTGTCTTCATCTAACCTTTCTTAAACTTTGAGCACCCTGAACAAAACAGACCACTCCAAACTCAATTCTCCCAAAGCCGATAGGACCACTCAGTGAAATACAGCCATCTGGGGACCCACAGAAGATTGATTCCAAGACTCCTCACCCCTCCCATGAAGATAGCAAAGCTCCTGGATGCTTGGGCCTCTCACATAAATAAAATGGCACAATATTTGCACAGAACTTATGTACATGCTCGCATACACTTTAAATCTTCTCTAGATCATTGCGGTGGCCAACACCGTGGAAATGCCACACAAATAGTTGCTATATCCTGTTATTTAGAGAATAATGATGAAAAACATTCTCTCCATGTGAAGTGCATATTTCATTTTTAACAAAGATTTTCAATCTGCAGCTGGTTGAGTCTGAGGACGCAGAAGCTCGGATGTGGAGGAACCACTGTATTTACTATTCTGCTCAGTGAACAGTTATTTGTTAACACTGGGGCTTTCAGGCTCCTGCACTGGCTTTGGGAAGGGAAGGGGAAGCCACAGCCCAGGCAGCCTGAGGAATTCTGCACTGACATCTTGGGGATTTGTTCGCCCTTCCTGGGGAGGGTTGTTGATTCCAGGCACAGACCCAAGAACTGGAAAATGTCAGGCTTTGCTCGGCAAGTCCCTTCTGTGCTGGAGAGAAGCGGATGTGTGCAGGGGGAATACAAATGGGGGAAGTGCTTCAGACACTGAATGAAGCTCTAGCCTTTCCCCAGCCCGGAGGAGGGAGCAGAGAAAGAGAGCCCTTGGGGGGGAGTTGCCCAGGGGCCTCTCTCTCAAGTAGGGAAGGCATGAAAACCTCAGTGTTTTCCCCACCTACGATTTTGTCCTCCTCTTCCTCCTTGCTCTTTGTCTTCCTCTTCCTCTTTCTTCTCCCTCTCTCCTTCCTCCTCTTTTTCTTCTTCCTCCCCCCTCATGCGTGCGTGTGTGTGTGTGTGTGTGTGTGTGCATGTGTGTGAAATGGTGTATTATTTTACCGGACTGTCGTAATAAATCACCACAAACTTAGTGGCTTAAAACAACAAAATTTTGTTCTAATTTCCAAGTGGCAGCACTAGTTGGGCAAGCTCTCTTGAGCGGCCCAGGCAGGGTCCCTCCCCACTCCTCCAGCTCTGGTGCCTCCAGACCTCCCTGGGCCTGTGGCTGCATCTCCAGTCACTGACTCCCCTTTCCTGACCTTCTTTTATAAGGACACTTTTCCAAGATTTAGGGAGTGCTTGAATAATCCAGATGACCTCATCTTGAGAGTCTTAGCTTAATTACATCTGAAAGGACCCTTTCTCCAAATAAAGTTAAAGTCACAGATCTTCTGGGAGAGAATGATACCCTTCAACACACTGGGAAAACGAAGACAGCAATGAATCAGTAAACTACTTAGGCTCAGGAATAAAGAACTGGGGTTCCTGGGAACGTTGTACCAGCTTACCCCCCTCACCCACATGCAGAACATCACAAGTCCCCCACAGGGCTGCCTCTCTTGGGGTCTCTGGCCAGGGTCAGGCAGGGGCAGTAGGATGGAGAGGACATAACTAGAGCTCTTCCAGGGCTTGGTATCAACACACCCCTGTACGATGGTGCACAACAGAAGCACTGGTACTTGTAAAGAGAAAGGCAGCCCTTCTCTTTCTTGAAAGAGAAAAATCAATTGCCTGTTGGGAAGGCAAGACCAACTCCTTAAACGAGTACCCTGTCTTAAGAATTAAAAGTACTTCGTAAGATTTGAAGGGTTGTGTAAATGTAAGACATTGTTATATCAGCATCATGATTTTTCAGAAGCAGCAAATTCTTAATATATTCTTGGAAAGTCCCAGGCGCAGTGTCAGTGGCAGCAACAATAACAGTAAGATCCCACCACCTTCTGGACACGGACTTGTCCTGAGTGTGGAGATGAGTGTGTGGAAAGTTTACTCCCACAATCTCTGTAAGTCTCATTTTCCATGCTTTTCAATGAAAACAATAACACTTCCTCTTTGGTTGTTCTAAAATCACGCGAATAAAATGTCACTCAAGGTCACACAGCCAGTGACTATTATCCTGCACATTCCAACCCCGATCCTTCTAAGACCAATGAACTTAACTACAATGTGTGTGTGTTTCCCACTGGTGTGACTTTACACAGTAAGGGACAGTTTCTGCCAACACAAGACATTTTTCACACTCTTGGGGATCACTGTGTCCCCCTTCAGGTTATTCCCCTGTACAACAGACACAGCAGAACTGGAGAATAATGAGGAACAGGTAGATTCTCAGGGTCTCAGACTTGGTGAGGTGTGACCGATCGCGAGCTGAGGACTGGTATTCTCTAACAGTGGAATCCCAAGTTCCTAAGCCATGGCTCTGTTGTACCTCAAACTGGCTTGTGAAAAAGGAGTCACAGGAGGTTAGGCGTGGCTGCATTTCCACAGGTATGCGTGGAACCCCTGTTGAGGAGGGATGCCTTCAGGGAGGTTCATCGTGGTTGAGGAGAGGGAGATGTGAGTGCAAACAGAAGAATCTATAATCAAATGTTAGAGGAGTGCTGACTGTTATAATAGGGTGTCCTTGGAATAGCATCACAGGGATGTCACTTGTCCAACTCCCGGGTCACATCCACCCACACCATGAAGCTTTCAGGGACACTGGCCACCTGTCTAATGGCTACAGTAGTCTGTCATCCTGTTTCCTTCAGAAAAGAACCTGAGCCATTGGCTCTGGGGTGATTTGTTTTGCACCAGGAGGGTGAGGTATTGCTAAGTAAATTTATAAGACCCTTCCTTCCTTCATGCTCAGTAATGCCCCGACAGTAGTGACCCAGGCCCTGTACTCTGTGGACACTTCTGTGAGGAATGCTGTCCTCACTGTGAAGGCCACTTCATCAGACATCTGTTCTTTGCCCCAGCTTGAACCCTGGAGCACCCATTAATGCTACCCCATCAACCAAGCTTTGACAGAGGTGTGCAAGGGGTTTGGCTGCTTCAGAGCCCATGGGCCCAGTCTTCTAAGGTCTCCACTAGCAAACTCCTTAGACACTGCTCGAAAGTCATGAGAAAAGGTCAGTTCAGCTCCCAAAGAACCATTTCTGTGCAATTTTCAGTCCAGGAAGATACTTCTGCGAGTTCTAGGCAACAAGCAAAGTATTATTTCTAGGGAAAATCATCAGAGATTTGCAAATCTGCCCCCGGTGAAGTCATTTTAATTAAGCAGATTATTTAGATCCTTGTCTCAAGCCACTTATTCCAGAAGATGATCTGGATTTATCAGCTTCATAATGAAAGGTCTACTACAATGTTATTCTTCAATTAATGAGGGCACCTCTCTCTCTCTAGAGAAGCAAAAACATGATAGTTGGCTTCGGAAAAAATAGTTCCTTCTTATATTGGAGTTCTCAGGAAAAAAAGAAGAGAAATTTAAGTTCCACAAGAATACCCTGATATACCATGGATGGAAAGAAGGAAGAGTGGGGCAAGAGGGTCGCACAGGGGAGAAGGCAGGAAGGGGAAGCCCAGTCGTGCATGGCTTTGCAATCCACTGGCCATTCCCTTAGTCTGGGTTGTACAACTTTTCAGTCCCTCATCAGCTTGGAGAAAGGTGGAGAAACTTCACCTCTGAGAAGTGCCAATCCCCTGTGAGGCCTCAAAAGTATCTGGATAAGGCTAAACATAAGGTACTCATCCAAAGACTTCTTATTCCTTCAAGACAGGGAGTACCCACTGCACTTGAGGACTGGTTGTACCTGCTATAGAAGCATGGATCCCACAAACAATTCCTCCTCACAAGTAATAAAAAGTAAGAAATGAAGGTATGCAATGCCCCAACTGTGATTATTTTCACTTGAAAATAATAGTCCTTGAACTGGTATTATAAATCAGGTATTTGATTTGCAGCAAGATTTTTTTAAAAAATCAAACTTATGGCTCAAAGATTTAGCTCAGTGGTTCCAGTGCCTACCTAGCAAACACAAGGTCCCTGGTTCGATCCCCAGTAACCACATACAGTACTAGGCATGGTGACTCACACCCACCAGCAATCAGTACCACATACCACAGTGCCAGGCGTGGTGGCTCACTCCTGTAATCCCAGCACTCTGGAGGCAGAGACAGGAGGACTGCTGGGTTTGAGTGTTGCCTGGGTTACACAGTGAGCTCAGGGTCAGCCTGAACTACAAAGTGAGGCCCTGTCTCAAAAAACTTAAAAAAAAAAAAATGTTCATTCGGGAGATTGACCTGTAGTTCTCTTTTTGGGTTGGGTCTTTTTCTCCTTTTGGAATCAAGGAAATGGTTGCTTTAAGGAATGAATTTGGGAGTACTGCTTCCCTTTCAATCTCAGTTAAAGAGTCTGAGAAGTAGTAGTATTAATTCTTCTTTGAAAGTTTTGTAGAATTCAGCAGTAAAGCCATCAGGACCAGAACTTTTCTTTGTTGGTAGATTTTTTTATTACATGTTCAATTTCACAAATTGATATTGGGGTATTTAACATTTTTATATCCTCTTCATTCAGCTTTAGGAGTTCATATATGTCTAGGAATCTTTCCATTTCTTCTACATTTTCCATCTTATTAGAATACAAATTTCCAAGTACATGTTTATTATCCTCTGGGCTTCCATTGAATCAGTGGTGATTTCAGTGTAGAGATTCCTCAAAAAACTAGGATTAGAAGTTCCATTTGACCCTGCTATTCCCCTGCTGGGGATATACACAAAAGAATTACAAGATTCCTATCACAGTGACATATGTGCACCCATGTTTATAGCAGCTCAGTTTGTGATAGCTAAATCTTGGAAACAACCCAAATGCCCATCAACTGTAGACTGGATAAAGATGTGGTTTTTTTAAATAAAATGCAGTATTACTCTGCCATAAAGAATGATGAGACTGAATCATTTATACTCAAATGGACACACCTTCAGGACATACTCATAAGTGAAATAAATAGGTCATAGATGTGCAAATATCATATATTTTCTCTGATATGAGGAACTGAAGCTATAAATGTGTTCTAGAATGCATGATTGATATTGTGAAATAGTAAATATTCATAGGATAATGGGGCCTAGGGGTAAATAATGAAGAAAGAAAAAAACTGCTGGTAAAAAAAAAAAAAGGAAACAATGCTTGTGTATATAGGGGTGGGGAGTAGTGGGGTGGGGAGGGGAGGGGGAAAATGAGAATTAAGTTGTGTCATACACTGGTCCAAATTCTCAATATGAAGTGTAATTGTGATGTGTATATATAATGTACCAATAAAATGTAAAAAAAAAAAAAGGCAAACTTGTGCACTGAAAGTTAGCATCTCCTTCCATGAAACTATCAAGATGACTCAACTTAATCTTGGCTTGCCTGCTGGCTTACAAGCCATTTTTCTTATCATCTCAAGTTTTTAGATCTGTAATTTCTCAGTAGTTCCATTATTTTTAGGTTTTACAGACCTCTGTGCTGAGAGAGAGAGAGAGAGAGAGAGAGAGAGAGAGAGAGAGAGAGAGAGAGAGAGAGAGAGAGAAAGAAAGAAAGAAAGAAAGAAAGAAAGAAAGAAAGAAAGAAAGAAAGAAAGAAAGAAAGAAAGAGAAAGAAGGAGAGAAAGAGAGAGAAGGGAAAGGAAGGGAGGAAGAAGGGAGAGGAGAGAAGAAAAGAGAGGAGAGGACTTGATTACAGAATGGTGTATTACTTCTGCTTTTTAATTCTACCAATTAGCTCTAGCACATGGTTTTTCTTGGCAGCTTTCTGCTTCCCATCACAGATGGTATGGAAAAGTCTGGCTTCTGACTTTCTGGCTCTTCTTTCCTATTTCCTCTCTCCGCAGCTAATTTAAGAAGGTCTACATGACACCAGGACAACTGTCGGGCGTGCCTCATTTCCCCTGCCTTTGCCTTCTCCAGCCACCCACACCACATCTACTCCTGGTCCCTTCGGACAGAAACAGAAAGCCACACTTACCCAGTGGGGACCCAGGGACCTGCACTGACTTCTGGCCTCCCGCGAGCTCTGATGGACATACCTGGGGCCAGTCTTATTCATCCTTACATTACCAGGACCTAGCACAGTATTTGGAACATCCTAAACCTTCAATGGATATTTAACAAGAGCTGGTCCAGAAATCTGGGGTCTTACATCAAAGAGAAGGCTTGGGGAGTGACGATGGCCAGGGGTTCATGAGGGGCAGGACCCCGAAGCAGGGAGAGATGGGGAAGGTTAGAGAGAGCTGCTGAAGAAAGGCAGAAAGTGAGAAGAGCGTTTCGAAGAAGTGGGTATGGATTCCCTAGAACACAGGCTGCCTAAAGGTGGAGTTGGGTAGGGTGGGTTCCAGAAAGGCTGTGGGGACCAGATTCTTGCAGGTGGCGATGCCAGGCTGAGCGCCGTTACAGACTCAGTGGTAAATCCCCTGGCACTGTCTACACCCACTAGGGTTGCTGAGTGACGTAAAGTTTCAGGCCCAGCTCACTCCCGCGTTGGCCAGGAAGGTCATTAGAAGCGACTGCTGAGGTGCTGGTGTGACAGCGAGCTCATGAGGGGCAGTGACGGAGTGGGGACCCCGGTCAGGGCCGCGCGTCCGACTGCCTCAGCTTCACTCCCTGGTGTCATCTAGACACCGCTGCGAAGAAGCAAAGGGAGGAAATGTCTAAGGAGCTGGAGGCCCAAGCAGTGGCTACACCTCAGTCCTGGCTATCCCCAGCGAAGTGGGAAGGCCAGTGCAAGGGGCTGGGCTCTAAAGGGCCCCTCTTCTGGTGCTCAGAGTGGCACCCTGGTCTGCCCCACAGCCCTGCTTCTGGCCTCTGACTTGCTCAGGTGATGTCTGTTGTGGCTTCTGGCACAAGGAGAACCTGGCCTCTCTGCTGAAGACATCCTTCAGGACGCGCCGAGCGACTGAGCCGAGCAGTGGCGCCGTGGATGATATTTCTGCTCCTGTTCCTCGCTTTCCCAACCTCTCCTACAGAGACCAGATTGGCAGCCTTCAGGATTCCTACTCCTACCACTAAGACACCCAAGTTCTCAAGCCTTAGGGCCATGGTGCTCCAGTTTTGTGGACAGGGCACGATAAGAGCATCTGGGGTCTTGCCATGAGCTCCACTGCCAGCGTGCTGGTGCACAGCACCAGGCCGTGTCCCTGTGCCAGCGCAGCAGGGGAGTCGCAGGTACAGGCCGGACTCCGTCCCTGGCGTTGCTGACGCAGCGGTAAGCCCTGGGCTGCAGCCGCTGATAAGACTGAAGCAGAGCTAGGGGAGGAGACCAAAGAGCGGAGGACCGAAAGTCCCAGAACATTTCTTCCATTGAAGGCTTTACTTGAGGGGAAAATTGACAAAATGATTTTTCTTTTAGAAAAGAAAGAAGGGGGTGGGGGAAGCCTAGCAGAAAAGATGAAGAAAGTGAATGAAAAGCTTATTGAGCCGGCAAGTATTCTGTTTACTCCCTCCAGGTTGCATTCCACAGTTGCTGTCTTTCTTCCTTTGACAAAAACCTGGTCAAAATGAGAGGATAAATTGGCTGCCTGCGGCCTCATAATGCTTTGCTGAGGTAAAATCTCCTCAAAAAGACTCAGGTGGCAGTTTCTCAAGGCTCCGCTTCCGCTGCGGACACTGCGGGTGGCAGGTAGTTCCAGCGCCCTCGCTGAGCTCCCACCCCACTCGCTGCGATGAGAAGAAGCATCTGGAACATTACGAACCTGCCTCCCGAAAAATAATAAGACTGATTAAAAACACCTGCAACAGAACACTGGCTTTCGTCCCCTAAGAGCCAGGAACAGGCTTCAACCCCGAGCCCGGAGCTGGAAACCTTGACCTTCCTCAACCTTTGTCACTTCGCCCCCCGGGGTGGGAGAGGGAAGAGGCGCATGGCTGAGCAGAGCAGCCGGACCCGAGTTCAGGGCCAGGAGGACCACAGACAGGGCAGCCCGAGGCCCGTGCCCTGCTCCTGTGGAGACCCCACCCCACCTCACTCCACTTCCTAGAGGTCCACCTAGCTCTGGGTAGCTTCTGCCCGAATATTTTGGCTATCACAAATATAAAATAAAAACATTAAGCCTAATGAGAAGCAGCTGAGAAAGCCAATTTCCACTCCATAGTCTCCCCCCCCTCCTTTGGATCTGCCTTGGAAATGGAGTTAAGGGTATTTTCCTTCACCTTCTCTCCTCTTCCCTGTTCAGTCCAACTGGAAGGTTAAAGGGTTGAGGCTATGGTTTGAATATATCCCCCAAATGTACATGTGTTGAAAACTTAGTCCTCCAATTCGTATGTTAATGCTATTTGGAGGTAGGAATGTTGGGAAATGCTTATAATGAATGAGGTGATGAGGGTGGGCCCCCATGATGGCATTAGTGGCTTTGTAAGAAGAGGAAGAGAGATCAGACTTGGCACACTTGCTCTGTCTCATCAGGCGGCATCCTCCACAGCTTCATGATGCAGCAAGGATTGGCCCTCATCAGAGGCTGAGCACATGCTGGCTTCTTGCTCTTGGTCTTCCCAGATTCCAGAACTACAAAGCAAATAAATCTCTAGTCTTTGTAAATTACCTGGCTTCGGGTATTTTGTTATAGCAACAGAAACTGGACTGAGATGGAATTTTCAGGAACAAAATAAGTCTGGAAAAACGTCATGTTGAAATGCCTAATCATTTTTCAAAATCAGCTGTGAAGTACGGTGTATAGATTTGTATGCCTTTGCCACACTGGCTCTATTCCTGGAAACCTGTACTCGGCGAACTACAAATCTTAGCTTCAGCTATGTGATCTACTGAGCTGCCCTGAGTTAAATATGCCTACTCCTACACTGCACAAAATATTCATTGCTGGTAGGACACCCAGATGGACATAAAGGATTTATGTATGAAATCGAACATAAGCAACACAAGTTCTCACACTTAGTATTTTTGTTTTCATCAGTTGTGAAATTAAGGGGATCCAATTCCTCCATATGTGTGATGATTAAACCTCAACAAGATTTCTTTTTATTCCATCTCCTGAGTTACTCATCTTCTACATTATTATCATTACTTTCTAAAGCTTTTGGGAAAGGTTCCAAAGAAGCCACATCTTCAATCAGTTATCTTGGGTGTTAGTTTTGAGGTATCTGGGAAGCTTCATTCAGCAAGGATATGGGAAGATAAAGAGTGGCTTCTCACTACTAGGAGCTGCAGGGTGTCAGGAGGGCTCAGCTGGCAGAACTTCAACCAAAGTCTGAAGTTGCAAAAAATCACCTTTCTACTGCCATTAATCCCTAATGAGAAAACAGCATTTATTTACTCCACATAGACTCCAGGGAACCCAACTACAGAAAATCTCTTCCAATGTACAGAATCAAGCTATCTCCTTTCAAATGGTCATCTCTTCCTGGGGCTGCTGCAAATCGACATGCTGCTCCTTCTTAGCAGAAACACATGGGCCATAGTTAATGCTCCTGCCCCACAATAAATTCAAAAACATAAAAGAGTGACAAAGAAATAAGAACTTTGTGAGAAAATAAGCAGTTGTCAGAAGCAATTTATAGGAAACAAACACTCAAATACTAGTTTCCTCCCAAGATCTCCAAAACCTATCTGTAAATCAGCAGCTGCATTGCTCATGAACGCCTTTGCACAAATAAAAGTGCTGACCAGGAACATCAGTCTACAGTAAAAAAACATTCTTAAGGGACAAATATATGAACTGAAGGAAATAATTCACAGCACTGTTTTTACTGGAATTACCCAGAGTCCCTCAAGTGAGTCAATGAGGAATTGCATTCTGATATTCGTTTATGGTAGACATCTACATTTTGTGTGCACTGCTTGGCTTTCTCACAAAGTTCTTATTGTAGAAATGCCACCCCACAGCCCCTCTGACTCCCCAGAACTGTCTGTCATTCCAGTGACTTTGGCTTCTTTCACAGCAATGAGCGTGTTCTATCCCCTTCCTGTCTAAGAGAGGCAGCTTCCGAGACTGACACTCTGCCTCCTTGTGTTCACACCCGGTGTAGCCTCCACTTGTGGTATGCCAGATCCAGTCTCTGTGGCCAATGGAACAAGGTAGAAATGATGGCATGTCACTTCCAGATCAGGTTATACAAGACTGCAGCTTCTACTTTGCGTCCTTCTCCTCCATTCTCTTCTCTTTCTGGGATGTGTCATTCTGGAGGAAGCCAACCTCCATATGGACAGGAGATTTAGGCAGCCTAAAGATGTCACATGACCAAGTGCCCAACAGCCATGTGAGAGTGCTTGGAAACAGACTGCAGTTGAGCTTTGGGAAGACAACTTGAGCGCCTTGTGAAAGATCCTGAACCAGAACCATTCAACTAAGCTGTACTCAGATTCTTAACCCATAGAAACTGTTAGAGATAATGCATGTTTTAAAATGTCAAGTGTTATATAGGTTATACCTAGATGTCACCTCAAAGCCTGACAGGAGGTACTGGGTCACGGGTGTGATGTTGGGAGGTAAAGCCTGGTGGGAGGAGGTGGGCCGCTGTGGGAAAGGCCTGGAAGGTTCTATGTCTTTCCTTCTCCCTTGATGCTACTCTGCTTCCCACTGCCATGCCATGAACCCTTTCTCCTCTGCCACACTTCCAACTACTATGGATAAACCTCTTCAAACTATGAGCCAAAATGAAGCTCTCTTCCTTTAACTTACGGTGTCATACAATTTGTCCCAACAATGAGAAAGTAAATGAGACACCAAGTTTTGGAGTGATTTGTCATGTAGCATTAACTAACTATATATTGTCCCATCAGAAAATGCCAACCCCTTCAGCATTCTAAACATGTTACTGGTCAGGAAGTAAAAATATACTCCATGCAGAACCAATCAGAATCACTTTTAAGACTGATATAGAGACTAGGTGACAGTCATGCCATTTTCTTAGGATCAGAACTATAGATACAAAGTCAACTTAGAGCTGCAGATTTCATCAGGGAAGGTATTGCCTCCCTAAATGGCATGTGGAAATTTAGGGAACATACTTAGTAGTCCCACTGTAAGGCAGTGCTCTTGACACTCAAAACCTAGGAGTCAAAGGATGCTAAATATCCCAGGATGCACAGGACAGCCCCACATAACAAAGAATTATTCATTCCAAATTGTCAGCCGCGGCAACCTTAAGAAACTGTAGCCTAGAAACTTCTGTAACTTTATTATTATTTCATATAGACAGAGTTTCCATGAGAATTAACCAAATCTAGATGACAGCAGAACTAGGATATATTAAGAAAGACTGACCAGATGCTAGAATGTGAACCCCTGAATTCAGCCCTGCCTGAAGATAGAAGTATCCTCACAACTTCCCAATTATATGAGCCAATATATTTTCTCTTTTGTTTAAAACAAGTTAAGTTGATATGATTAACTTAATTTTAGGTGTCATCATAATTTATAAGAATTCATCACTGAAATCCCTGAGCTATCTTGAAGTCGGTGGTATTACACAATGGGGCTTCTGGGATATGATTTGCTTGTAAGCTTGAAGCCTTCCATTTCATGACCATATATGAGAGGAATACTCTCTGTGAACCAGGAAGGTATTACAGACAGACACCTTGACCTGCTCAGCCTCCAAAACTATAAAAAATAAATGTCTGTTGTTTATATGCCACACAGTCCACATTATTTTGTTGTAGCAGCTCCAACAACCTAAGGCAATTTAATTGTTTGCCACTCAAAGAATCATGACTATTCATTATTCAACCATCCATTCATTCCAATAGCATTTATTCAAATAATTGATTTTTATTCTTAGGGTGCATAGTTAAATATGGGAACAGTTTAGAACAACAAACTAGCTGCTAAAGAAATATAAAAGAGAACCAAACATCAGTTCAGTCTAATGAAAGGAGTTGGTCAGGGAATATCTTGCTCAGATTTTTTTTTTTTTTTTTTTTAAAAGCAAACGTGGGCCGGAGGGTTAGCTCAGTGGTTCCGGTGCCTGCCTCGCAAGCGCAAGGACCTGAGTTGGATCCCCGGTAACCACATAGAATGCTGGGCGTGGAGACACGCCCACCAACAA
>PVIC010004090.1:13191-28388 GCA_004025085.1 Thryonomys swinderianus
TCATTTTCTTTCTCCACTTTATGATCTCTAGTATTTCATCTCAAGAAATGTCTCTATTACGAAACCAACTCTGCTTTTTAAAAGCAATAAAGGAAAGAAGATATTCTTTCCTAACCAGATTCAGGTCAGAGCAAGCAAAATCACTTTCATTCACTCTTGACATTTTTATGTCTCCTTCACCCAGTACACAAGATTACAGGAGGGAATTACACGCTATTAATTGGTACCATTGTGATAACAGTATTTTATAGGACCAGGATGGAAATGGATGCTGCTGCATCCATAGTGATATGCAGACTGGACTTGGTTACACAGAGAGAAAGGAGTGGTAGCCGTGGACTTTTTTTTTTTTCCCCCAGAGACCCCTACATGTTCCCCCAACTAGCTCAGTTCCAAAATTTCCAGGCCATCAGTCAAGCACATCTTGCCATCAACTGGTGGTTCATAGAAGGTGAAGTACTATTCCAGACATCATAGGAAAGCAGAGGGGAAGAGTCACAGTTGTTATTCTCAAGGAACTTACAGTCAAATAAGAAAGACAGTGCTCACTTCGGCAGCACATATACTAAAATAAGAAAGACAGTCATTGACAGGAATTGGTCTCTGCCTTGCTCTAAGCAAAGAAGTGTGGAAGCAAACAACCCAACAAGAGTTAATTTCAGGAAACTTCCTTTTAGAAAAGGGAGAATGAGAGAAGGAAAAGATTGGATTCTCCTTTGTGTGCACTGCTTAGTTGAATCAATGCCTTCTTTCACCCCCTTCCTGGCTTCTGTACTTAAGAGGCACATGAAGGCCTCCTGCAGAGTAGAATTTAGTACCATGTCTACAACTGAGAAAGCTCGTTAGGCTGGAAGTAGAGAGCAAGAGCTGGGAGTCCTGACAGGTTAGCTTGGATCAGGGTGGGATGAAGTGGGGCAAAAGGGCTGCCTCCAAAGACAGGGCCCCTCACACCCTGAAAACACAGGTCCAGGTGGGGAGTTCAGGCAATGATGCAGGACATGAAGCTTCCCTGAGAGAGGAGTGATGTCAGGAAGGAGGGACCACACTTCTCACAACTTGACTAGGGCTGATGGCAAGTATAATTTCAAACTAACTATTGCGATTTATTGATGTAATCTTGTTTCTATAGGGTAAGTCTGTATTGGGCCAAACTATTCAAATAAAGTTTTAAAACAGAGAAGATACTTCCTGTGTCTGTGGTCACAGGTCTCCTGTGCCATAAAGTTCAGAAAATGTACGTGTGTCACCTTCATCAGGCAACTCCTCACCTCTAATTTTTTTAAACCTATGACTCTAGAAAATCCCCTAAAGATTAATTACAAGCTTTACATTCCAACCTCTGGTGTATTGTGCTAGATATATTTGTATGTTTGAATGTCAACAGCAACTGGTATTTGTGAATAGCTCAGGCAACATCAATGGGTTGAGTACAAAGAGAGAAAAAAAATCCCTTGTATACTATATAGAACAATGGAAAACCTGCCTCACCTTCAGTGCTCATTAAAATAATTTAATTTTGTATGTGAAGTATCTTATTAAAAGGCTACAGGTAAATAGATATATTCAAACAATGCAAATATTTTACTTGTAAAGCATAATATTTGCTTATTAGAATATAATCACACATTGGTTCAACCAAGAGTAATTGACAAATATAATGTGGTAAAAATGGTTATGTCTTAAAGCTTTGATTAACCCTCCTATTATCTCTATCTGTGTCTCTCTGTCTCTCCATCTCTCTGTCCCTCTCTCTGTCTCCCTCTTTCTCTCACTCTCACTGTCTCTGTCTGTCTCTTTCTTTCTCTCTCTCTCTCTCTCTCTCTCTCTCACATACACACACACACACACACACACACACACACACACAAACAGAGCACCAGGTGGGAGATTAAACTGAGCAGATCCAGTCATCACTTATTATATACACTGAAAAGAAGAGTCAGGGGTTGTAGCTCAGTGGCAGAGCATGCTAGTAGCATAATAAGGCCCAAGATTCAATACCAAACACAGCAACTTAATTAAAATCAAGATCTTGGTCAAGAGTTTTAACCTCTTAAGAATTCTGACCTTTGTTAAGATTGTAGACCATACAAGATTTATAGTATAGCGACACATGAGCACCCATGTTTATAGCAGCTCAGTTCATGATAGCTAAATCTTAGAAACAACCCAAATGCCCATCAACTCTAGACTAGATAAAGGAGATGTGGGTTTTTTAATAAAATGGAGCATTACTCTGCCATAAAAATGATAATTTTGAGTCATTTATACTCAAATGGACATGCCTTAAAGACATACTAATAAGTGAAATAAGTAGGTCACAGATGTGTAAATATTGTATCTTTTTTCTGGTATGAGAAGTTAAAGATGCAAATGAGGTCTAGAATGCATGATAGATACTGTGAAATAGTAAATATTCAAGGGGAAATAAGGTTTAGGGGTAAGTAATGAGGGGAAAGAAAAATGTGATGGTTAAAAAAAGGAAACAAAACTTATGTATATAGGGATGCAGTTGATGAATGGGTAGGGGAAGGGGAAAAAATAAGAATTAAGTCCTGTCATATACTGGTACAAATTCTCAATGTTGAGAGTGATCGTGATGTGTAGATATAATGTACCAATAAAGATTCAAATTTTAAAAATAGATTGTAGATCAAATGATGATGATAATAATGATAATTATTTTTCAAGTGTTTAAAAACACTTTTGTTTTGTTTAAAAACAAAACCAGGAATTTTCAGAAAAATGCACTTTAAATGATTTTCCCTTGGAGACATCAATTTAAATTTATTCTAAAACTAACACCCAATTTTTCAGAAAGAGGTTTATGCTAATTAAAGTTGATTCCCTTGGTTTATCAATAATGACTTATCATTAAAAACAAATTTCATTAAGTCCTATTCCAAAGTTCAGAACTCTCTGTTTGCATTAATTATTCAACGATTGTACAGTGTATTAGAGACCCACTTGGAAATGCCAAAGGAACTCAAAAGTCATTAAGCATTTGCTTATTTGGCTTCCATAGTGACTAGACACAAAGGGAAAAAGAAGTTAGCTTTAGTGGTTGCTATAGTTTGGATCTTGAGTGTCCCTCAAAGGGCCATTTATTAAAAGCTGGACCTATTGGGAATGCTGGAACCTCTAAGAGGTGGAGCCTTGTAGAGCTTTTAGATTTTCGAGGTGTGGCCTTGAAAAGGGTTATGAAATGTTGGTCTCCTTTCACTTCCTAGCCACTACGAGGCAAGCAGTTTCCTCCACCACAGGTTCCCACCATGATGTGCTGGCTTACCACAGGCCAAAAACCAGAGGGACCACCAACCAATCATGGATTAGAAATACTAAAATTGTGAATAGAAATAAACCTTTCAAATTTTTAATTAGTCATATCAAAGGTTTTGTTATAACAATGGAAAGCTGCTCTATACAGGGGTACTGTACACACACACACACACACACACACACACAGAGCACCAGATGGGACAAATTTTCAATTAGTCATGTCAAATGTTTTATTATAACAATTGAAAGCTGCTCTTTACAGGGGTATTGTACACACACACGCACGCACACACACACACACAGCACCAGATGGGAGATTAAACTGAGCTACTAGTGTGCTCTGCCACAGAGTTTGCCAGTAACTTTTCCACCATGATCTACTGAATACCACCAACCCTGTCTGGGGTCCACTTTGGGTTTTGCATTCTGTTCCATAAAACTTCACCTGTAATCACATCCCAAGACCAAGTCATCCTTGAGTCCAAGTGAGGCTTTGCCCCATCCACTCAGCCTACTCCAGGCCCATGTGGCAAACCATAGCAGGCTGAATGCATGCTCAGAAAGCATGTTTGCATTTAATCTGCAAAGTGGTTAATTTCATGTGTCATCTTCGATGCCCAGCTAGCTGGTAAAATCTTTCTAAGTTTTTCTGTGAAGCCCTTTCCAGAAGAGATTAGCATTTGAATCAGGACATGTAGTAAAGAAGTTCACTTTCCTGGATGTGAGTCAGCATCATTCAACCCTTTGAGAGCCTAAAGAGAACAAGCCCCTAGAGGAAGGGCACATTCACTCTCTGTTTCTAAACTGGGACATCTGTCTTTTCCTGCTCTTGGATACTGGTGTTCCTGGTACTGGGCTTTGAGGTCCAATCTGAGTTTTACACCAACCAGGTGGTATAAGGTGGCATGTTCCATGGAACCAGAAGTCTCTTTAGCAGGCTGTTTGAGGCTAATGTTATTAGATATTATCAATTCATGCTCATAAGACTAATAATAAAGATATAAAGGCATGCCTTTTGTTTTTCTCAAGCCCACTGAATTTGTAAAATGGGAAATGAACAATAAAACAAGCAAACAGATTTTTCCCCTAGTCATCTCAAATCTCCCAAAAGCACTTCCAAGTAGACAAATGACAGCTTTATGGGGAAGAAGAAGAAATCGATATGGCCAGTTTATAAATGGTGAAAAGAAAATTAAGAAAATGCTTTCAAAGCCCCAGGGCACATGGCACATGGCAAATGTGCCATGTGAGATCCAAAGGGCCAGGTATTCCAACACCCTTTGCAGAGGACAGCTAACAAATGCTCTCTGGTAATGAAGGGGATTTGAGGCCTCTGAACCAAGGCGAAAAACTTGTCAACATAATTTTTGTCACTGACTCTTAGACTTTATTGGAATTTATCTTAGAGAGATGTTTCAAAGTACAAAACAAGATTGCCATTAAACAACAAAAAAGGAGGGAGCACGGAACCTCAGCAAGAGACCTCTTTGTTTTTTTACAAATAGGAAAACTAAGCAGAGAAGGCCACTGACTTTCTTTGAACACAGATATAGTAAATGGAAGCACCCGGTGAGAACTCAAAGTTCTGATCCCTCTTCCATGCCACCCTCATGTTGAGATGAAAGCCTTATCCATCTGTGAAGTCCCCCTTCAACAGAAAACAGGCAAAACTAATTACTATTGTGGTAAAGTCTATAATAACTGATCAAAGTCTGCTAGGAGATAATCTTGCTGTTGTTTTGATGTCCAAAATTTCAAAACATGTATAAACCATGAAGTCAAAATTGGATCTCTGATGGATTGAAGAAAATAGTCAGGATTTTTAAAAAAATAAATAATGAAAAAAATATTTAATCTTTAAACGGTAAGACTCACTACCAGCAACATACTGTTTTCACCTACAAGATGAAAGTAGCCACCGTGAGGCTTCTCAACCACCAAAGCATTCAATGAGGAAAATGACGAAGAACAGACCTTGAGTAGTGTTTGTAGAGGACGCAGAGAAAGGAGCAACTGTAGAACAGAATTTTTTCACTGCAAAAATTCAAAGGAAAGGTAAGACAATTCTACCTAAAATAATAAAAGAGATTAAACTCAGGAATAACTCAAGTCAAGAATAACTTCAAGATAATAACTCTGTCTACCTTACGGGAGTCATGAATTCTGGAAAGCACTTATTCCTGGGAAGAGAGGAGGGAGAGTTAGAGGGAGGAATGGAATTCACTTTAAACTGAAAAGACTCGATGCTGCCCCCAGAAGCAGATGCCCAAGGGACTTGCCCACCTGTGTTGCCTCTTAGGTGTGATTTAGGTATAGAGAAAATGTGGCACAAGAACCTTCCAAAATAAGTCAACTGGTCTCTTCGTATTGAAAGACAAGTCTAGAAAGGAATTTGGACAAACTTCCACCAACCTCTGAATCTTAAACTGTTTCAATAGGAAACATGGTGTCGTCACTGTCATAAGTGCACTGATGGCAAATTTGGGTGTGGAGCTGATTTCAAGTTGGCAGCAGGGCATGTCCAATGGGGCAGACAAATAGGGCTGGGATCCCAAAGGGGGCATAGAGTCAATGCTGACTTTCATCCCTTTTGAACATGGAAAGTTATACCTTCTTGTCTTAGAAAGGAAATAGCATGACTGAATACACTCTCCATTAAGCACAGAGCATCAAGCATTCTGTTGCCCCAACTTTAGGGTGCGAATTATTTTCCAGCTCTGGGCTTTCACTTATCCACTGTGGAATGGAATGGGATACACCTCATACTTGGGACCAAGGAAACCCTGAGGTGTTCTGGGTTAAAGGAACCTAAATCCTGCAGGACGAATTCTCACTGGGGTGAAAGAAGAGAAGAACCTCACTTCCTACTCGAAATGTTTCCCCCAAGTGAGGGCAGCAGGTGCTCGTGGTTACTGCTTCTGTGCTACCTAAAAGTAAGCATTCAGGTGGAACAAGGAGCAAGACTAGGCCTCTGTCATCATCAAGAGAAACCCGTGAGTCTCTTGCTGTGGCTCTGAGAATTTACCACCTGAGAGCTCTGAGCTATTTGCTTATATTCATTGTTGGAAGTAACCCGGGTCCTCCCTCTAGATCATAAAAAAAAGCCTCTCAAATTGATTTTATTGGCACATTTTATGTACATTACAATCACATTCCACATTGAGAATTTGTACCTATACATGCCGCATCTTGATTCTCATTTTTTCACATGCCACTGCCCTCCCTAAAACTCCCATCCCCCAATATATGTAAGTTTCGTTCCCATTATTTTATAAAACAAAAATCTTGATGACAGGAATTTCTATTTTCCTTGTGTTCCAGGCAATTTTTCATGGAAAACTGTCAGTCTCTGGGGGTAAGAACAGAAAGCCTTTCTGAGAGAAATTGCAGCAACAGGCAAATGTCTTCCTCAAAGCCGTCAGTGGATCCTCACGCATGCCTGGGAGCCCCACCCATTTCTGTTGCTATGGAGATGAGCAAAGGGTTGAAGATGTGTGCTGAATTTTACTTTTACCCTAGAATTGGACATAAGAAGAAGTTACCTGGTTTGGGCCTCAGTTATCACACAGCTCTGGGAGCTGTCAGATGACTCGGCTTGCTCCTATCTCCCATATCCTTCTGTGCATCTTCCTTCAGTTAACTGATTTCCAGCAGCAAATGTCTTTGGTCAAGATCATTTGGAAGATACCACCTTGTATAACTGGTCTTCATCTTAGCAGCTTTTGATCTAAACTCCCATTTGCATTTAAACTTAAGCTCTGGAGCATAATCCATCCTGATCTACATATCATCTATGATATGCACTGCAGTGTAACTAGATGAGAAAATGAGTTCCATGCACATTCTACATCATTCCTCATACAAAACTCCACAGTCCAAACCATATTTCTTCTATAGCTACTTAACCAGTATCGAGTGACTGTTGGACAACTAACCCCCACAGGTTATGTAATATACAGCACAGCAGGAATATATATGCTGTGCCTTCACTTACAAAAGAGAGACACAGGACAGAAGAAACACAGGCTACTTTAAAAGCGTCTGGGCAATACTGGCAAAAATGAAAAAAATCAAGTCACCTGCGTTCTATTATCTGTGGATATTAACTGTTAACACGTCACTCTAAGTTACTCCAGACCTTTTCTGTCTTTATCTCATAGTTGAAATTGTACTACACATATACATTTATTTCCTAATTATTTTCCTTGTCACATTATAAGAATAATATTCTCATTATTCCAAGTGAAACTCCACAAACAAGATTTTTTCCCTAGTTGATCTGTCATTGTCTTCCTATGTTAGAATCATTCACCATGTTTTAAATGCTTTTGTTTCAAAGTTTCATTGCATTCTGACCAAGTAGGGATTGTAAACCAATATTATGGTATTGCTGAGGTTTACACAAGTTTGTTTTCAATCTTGAGTATGAGACAGGTGTTAAGGGACACCACACACACACACAGATGTTCAAAAGGCAAAATGTAACACTGATGGGAAGCATCCTCCCCTCAGATTGGACAAAGACAAGGCTAAAGCTTCCAGCTGCCAAATGCAGACAAAGAGAAAGCAGAAGGATTATGGAGCAAATCAAATTAACTGCTGATCTAACAGGCAGATTATACTTTAATTATGTACAATCAAGGCTACAAATCTCTTGCTACAGGGACATAAAGGATGTAGGCAGTTAGTCTTTTGTGGAGTTAAGGAAACTCTGGAAAGTGAAAAGACCCCTGAAATGAAGTCAGAATAAGAAGAAAGATGTGCACTCTTTAAGCCCAGACAAGGGGAATAGCAAGGTTAGATGAACAATAACTGAAAGTGCTTTAGAAAACAGTACAAGTGGGTGTCAATTTTAACTGGACTCAGGTGTTGTTAATCTGATCAACAGAATCACAGATTTAGAAGGGGTTATGGGTTGACTCATGTCCCCTGAAAATTTGTACACTTAAGTCCTAACTCTCCAAACCCCTGAATGGACCTTCTTTGGAAACAGTTGCTGTAGATATAAGTGGTTAAGATGAGCTCATACTGAACAGAGGGGCCCCTAGGACTGGTATCTTTATGGAAAGGATAATTTGGGGCCTAAGATGTGAACGAGATAAACTCAGAGGCACAGGATAATGCTCTGTGAAGGCTGGAGTTGCACTACCACTACTAAAGAACCACCAGAAGCCAAAAAAGAGGCCTAGAGCAGGATCTCCCCTGCAGCACTGAGAGAGAAAGTATGGCTCCGTCCCATCCTAATTTCATACTTGGAGCCTCTAAAAGTGAGAGAAAATAAATCTTTGTTGTATCTTCCCCTACTTTGTGGCACTTTGTTAGAATAATCCCAGGGATCCCAGAAGGGATCTTAGAGGCTATCTCATCCATCTTCCTCTGTAAAGGAGATCTTCTCCGTAATGGCTACAGGGTCACTTTGGCCAAGGTTCTAGTCTGTTTTCTGTAGCTATAACAGAATACCTAAGTTTGGGTACATTCTAAAACAAAGAAGTTCATTCAGCTCATAGCTCTGAATGCTGAGAAGCCCAAGACAGACCTGGAGAGGACCTTCTGCTCGGTCACTCAGGTCACTGGGGTGGAAAGATGAACAAGAACCGGCATGTGGGAGACTAGGGCACTGACCTGCATTATAACAAGTCACTCTCACGCAAACTAATCCTTTACTGAGAGAACTAATCCCATTCTCATTAAAAAGATACTCATCTCTCTTAAAGGCTCCGTCTCCCAACATGGCTACAACAGCAGCCAAAATTCAGCATGAGTTTTAGTGGGGACAAATCACATCCAAACCATAGCAGCCATCCCCAGTGCCACACTTCCAGTGATGGGTGTTCATCATTCCCAGGGCACAAAAGAGCTCCACCACCAAAGAGCTCCAACTATATCATCAGAGGGAGCGTTACACTAACATCAACTGAGCTTCATCTCTTTTTATTTTACCCATAAAGGGTGTATTTTACTTTTGACAAAGGGTGTTGCGGACAAATGTCTGTGTGTCTCTCGGTCTCAGCCCTTAATCAAGGCACCATCATTTATCCGGAGGTAGCGAAAGCACCAGATGCTTGAGTGGCAATGAAACGTCTCTGAGTTCGAGCCTCACTAGTACAGACTCTAGAGTGACAGCCCCCTTCGTGCTTTCCTCAATGCTAACAAGCTGCCCGGCTGAGTCATCCGCAGAACAATGCATGAGACAGAGCACAGCGTCTTCCTTTCCTGCTATAAAGGGGCAAGGAAGGAACTGGAGCTGTTAGTCACAGAGAAACTCCGGACATGCAGAGACCCCAGCGGAGCTGGCAAGGCAGTCTGAGAGACATCTTCTTTGTTCTGTTCCGTTTTTCCCCCACCAGCTGTACTTGAGAAGGGATTAAGAGCTAGATGGCTACCATCTCCCCTTCAGGCTCATTCAGTGTCCGCTGTGTATACCGGACTGTTGTCCCTAGGGAGGAATAGCTACAATGATGGAGATGATTAATTCGAAGGAGTCAGCAGCCAGGAGATGCCTGGGGGCCAAATGACTCATCCTCAGAGCTCAGCTTCCTTTAGGAAGAGGTGGCGAATAGACCCCATTTCCAGGAGGCTTGGCTCTGGAGTTGGACGAGAAATTCTTTGGCTTCCTTCCAATCACCAGTGGAGAGATCAAGCCATCCTGGGATAGGAAGCAGAGTCTGGCCTTTCACCTACCACTGCTATTGAGATTATACCCAGCTCCGTTCTGCTAGACGCAACTAGAGATTTTGTTTCACACATTCACATCCAGTTAAACCCAACAAATGCTTACTGAGGGGTATGGACTTAGAGCAAGCCCCATGCTGGGGACTACAGACGTATAGAAATAAGGCCCCTGTTCTGATGGAGGTTGGGGAGACAGCAAGACAATTCTCTCTTCACTTGCCAGCAGCAGTGCAGACTAGCATTTCCATTTCATCACAGGGGACCTGGAAGGGCTCGAGTTCGTGATCCGACACTGGTATGCGCTTGCTGATGAACACTAAACAAAATCCTAAGGGGTCTCACAAAGCTTGACAACTGATTTAGAGATTCACTGGAAAAGTTCTGGTCAAATCTAGCTGAGGCAATTTTGAAGAAGACAACTAAGGAGAAAGGCCTTTCACTGCAACATATTAATAACTGTGTAAAGCTTTGTGATTAAAATACTACAACTAGAAAAAGATGCAAGAAAGTCAAGAGTCAATTCACACTAACTTCAAAGGTGACAAAGGTGGCAATACCATACATTACAGTTGTCTATTTCCTGGCCCAATATGGAGCTGCCCGTCTCTGTCCCTTTTGAAGTTAGACAAGGTCACATGACACTTTGACCACTGAAACTGATTAAAAAAAAAAACAACGTGTGTCACTCCCAAGTAGAACCCAAGCACCAGTGTGTGACTTGCCACACTCCTTTCTCCATAGAGGCCACAACAGTAAACTTTGACAACTTGCACGGACTGAGAAAAACATAGGAAATTAGTAAAGCACAGTTCTGGGTGTATCTGTGAGGGTATTTGCATATGACTGGCACGTGGGACAGCCAACTGGGGAAGGGTACCTGCCCTGAATGGGGGTGGCCATATCCAGTAGGTAGGGGCCCATACAGAACAAAACAAGAAGAAGGAGGAGGAGCCTTCCAGCTGAGGGCCTGGCTCTTGCTGCTTCCTGGCAGCCCTGAGGTGAGCAGCCTTCCAGGCCCTTCTCCTATCATGTTCTCCGTCACCACCAGCCAAGTGATGATGGTGCTGAGTGACCATGGACTGAAGCTCCTGAAACTGTGAGCTGAAATGAATCTTTCCTACTTTCTTTTTGTCAGTTATTCTGTCAAAGAAATGGGAAGTTAACACAGAGGGAAATTGATCTAAATAAGCCTTAATCCACCTGGGATGCCAAGAGACCGTCATAGGCAGAGAACCCTACAAAGCCAGGTGGACAAGCAAATATAATGTCATCCTAAACTCTGAGATTTGGGGCAGTCTGTTTCTTTAGTACATTCTTGCCTCTCTTTATACAAACATAAATCCCAAAAAATAACCTCCAAATGATTAAGTCCCTCCATGTGGAAACTTTTAAAGTTTTACAAAAGGATACAGGCAAAAATCTTTATGACCTCAGAATACATTTCTTTAAAAAGCTTTTTAGAATTATAAACCATAAAAAGTCCAATGTATGTGACTGCATCAAATTTTAAATCTTCTATTCACCATTAAACACCACAAATTGAAATGACAAGCCACAAACTGGAAAAAATACTTGCAGTATGTGTAATTGACAAGACTAGTGTAGGGCATTATAAAAAATATGCTGAAGATCAGCAAGGAAAAGATAAGCCAAAAGAAAACTGAGTAAAATATATAAAATGATAATAAACATATGAAAAACTGCTGAAATTGCTTATTAACTGGAGAAATACAAATCTAAGCAATTAAACCATTTCACATCTAAACAGTTTGGTAAAACTTAAACTGATAATACCCAGGATTGTTAGAGATAGAAAGAAACAGAAATTGGTTATGACAATATTGGCAGATACAAAAAATAAGTAAAATTAAACTGAAGAGCAATGTGGCTAAATGGAGTAAAGTTGAGACTGTATAACCTCGCAATACAAGCATGAGTCTTAAAGCAATCCCTGCAACTACACGAAGAGGCATGTAGCCAAGTGTATTCTTCTTGCTGTTAATAGTAAACAACCAGAAAGTATTCCCATATCCATTAAGCAGCAGAGTAATTTGTAAAGCTTGCAATGAAATGCTACACTGCCCTTCATGTCAACACGGGTAAATCTCAAAAACACAACATAAAACAATAAAACCAATCACACTGCCCAAAGCTGTATGGAATATGGGATATTTACAAAAAGTTAGAAACCATACGTACTTTGGCACATACGTATTACAGAAAATGCAAGTACGCAAGGAAATGATAAACATCTTTTCTCTAGGGAGAAAAGATAAACAGGGTCAAGAAGGAGTACAAAGTTAATTATTAAGAAAAGTTAATAAAGCACAATTTTAGATTGGATTCAGATTGGTGAAAGTCAGAAGGTGGCTTTCCAGGTATTCATTATGCTGTTCTGGGTACTTTCCCATCAAGCAATACTTTTTTATTTATGACTTCTGAAGACAAAAGCAAGATAACCACCAAATCAGTATTTACCACACCACAGTGCTTTATGTAATAAATTTAAAATTAGTAAATTCTAATTTAAATGAATAACCTTGTCTCTTATGACACTGTGTCTCATATCTCGCTACATATTGGTATCAGTGAGTTTTCATTGTCCTAACCCTACAGTTTCTGATTAAATTGGTAAGAAATGTGGTTCCATCAGGACCATAGTAGAACCAGGGAAAAGAACTCAGGTTTTAGAATCCTCCAACTACAGAGCAGAGTTTTAGGTTTGTCACTGCTTTGTAATACTGGCCACTTGCACCATCAATTTTTCCATCAGGATAACAGAATAACAATATCTGTTTTGGTGTATTACTAGAAAAATTACAAAAGACTGGTGTATACTAATTACTTAATATGTTCTCTAATTCACAGCAGTAGTAAATGATTTTTCTCCTTAGGGTTGGTGAACAAAAATTGTTTTGTTTCCTAGGAGTAAAAAAATACTCTTCTGGATACTATTGTAAAAATGAAACCCAAGCAGATTGCTCAGATCCTGGGCATTAAAGGATAGATGGTCTGGAAGGCCCTGAGGTTACCTACTCTGGGAGTGAGCTACCTCAGTAACACTGTCTCCCACACGATATCTCAGCTCCCGGCTCTTTTTCTCCAGCCCACTGACTATGCTCTGAAACAGCCCAGAATCCTTCTGCACTCTTGGCTCAACCAATTTAAATACATGCTTGTAATTATGAGAAGTCGAAATTACATGTTAGCAACGGAAACATAGCTCTGCAGCCAACAACTTGGTCCGCTGGATCATTAATATTTCTCTTTAATTGATACTGTTAGCTCAATGTGTCAAATATTATCATGGAAGTAATGAATGGAAAATGCTTCTCTTTCTTGGTTTAGTTTCAGTGGAAGATGCCACATTACAAAGTCTTTTAAAATAGCTTTCCCATGAATTAAGACTTTTCATAACCTCAGAATATCAGGTGGTATATTTTAAGATCTACCATCATCATTTTATATAGTATGTACATAGTACCAAAATAATTTTTAATATTCTTCATTTTCAAAACTACCTAATATCTCAAATCTCTCTTTTCTGTATGTGGGAGGGAATAGGGGAAGAAAGGCATCTAGATACCCAAGAGACAGAGGACCATAAGTATGAATGCTATGAGGGGGTTTGATTCCCTGACCGCATTCTGTTCTTCAAGCAAATGATAAGTGTGTGCTCACCCTAAGTGGGCACAAGAACAACCGAATGCATAAGAGGGAGCCTCTATTCATAAAACGCTCCTAAAAGATTTCTGAAGAAAGAAATAGGCTTGGAAAAAAAAAAACTCACAGCACTGGGAAGTCAATAATTTAAGGCCGGTCATAACAGAGATCCTATTTGTGAGGATTCTATGCAGAGAAACCACGGCAGAGGTCATAAGGTAGCAAGGAGATAGGCAGGGCAGGGAAGAACGCTTTATCTGAACATTAAAGGCCAAAGGATCTGGGAAATCCTACGGTTTGCTTCAACTCATCCTCCACTCTTTGTTGCTTTCAGATCCTTGCTTTTGTTTGGAATGCAACGCGTTCACTTCTAGGAAGTAAACCCTGCGATCCTGTTGTCTTCACAATGGAAAGATCTAGAGATAAATTTGGAGTGCCTTTTGCTTACTCAGCTTCTGGGAGGTATTTTCTTGTCTCTGTTCCACTTCCTCCCTTACTGCTTGGATTCCTCGTCCAGAAAGAGATAATTCTTCTCACTGAACCCCCCTTCTAGTGAACATCATGGGAGACAGTGCCAGAACGATGAAGGAGGCCGCACGCAAGAATGAGCAAGTCTGGGGTTACTGGTGATGCTGCAGAGCCAGTCTGTCCACCCAGTAACTGCCCACACCAAAATTTCGTTATGTGGAGTCACACGTTAAATTATATTACTTGATTATCCTTTTGCTGTTACAAGTAACACAGGAACACACTCCGAGAGATATTAGGTTGACAGCAAGAGATACTAGGTTGTGAGTGGAACTTGAGAAAAAAGGGATGACACAGTGAAATCTAGTAAACAAAATCAAGGGATTCGGAATCTGGCAGACATGAGATTCAGTCCTAGCTTAATCATTTTATATCTATATGAAAAATGGAAAAATTACTTCTCTGTATCTCATTTCACATCTGTACAATGAAGATACTTATATGTACTTTACAGCATTATTGTTACACACTTACAAGCTGTAGATGTTCAACAAATGATGATGACACTGTTATTTGATGTCAAAGCTAAGTTAGGTCAAAGCCAAAATATGGAGATCTTCGATGACAGGCTGAAGAGTCCAAACTCGACCTTATTGATCACAGGAAGTCCCTAGTGGTTTGCATTTTTCAGCTTTTACTTATATATGCTTATTCTCAATATAATTAATGTCAGCCAGATTATATTCTTTTACTAAAGGACTTTCGATCTCATTTCCCTTTGTACAATACAAAAATTCCAATTTTCGGCAGAACTAATAAAACTTATGTGGTGATACACTGATAACCTTATCAAGCCTCTATCTATTATAGTAATTGAATCAATAATGAGTAGCCTTCCAAAAAGCCAAGTTCCAGATGGTATTCTGGTTAACCCTACCAAATATTTACGGGTTACAGTGATTCTCCATGATCTCTTCCAGAAAATAGAAGCAAAGAAAACACTTTGTAAGTCATTAGAGAAGCATGACCCTAATATCAAAACAAGAGGACATTACAAGAAATAAAAACTACATGAGAATATTTCTCCTAAATATAGACACAGAAATGCTCAACAG
>PVIC010004090.1:28488-64869 GCA_004025085.1 Thryonomys swinderianus
GGAGGCACAGAGATACATCCAACTAATTTCTGAAAAGGGCACAAAAACAATTCTATAGAGAGCTATCTTCCACAAACTATTTCAGAACAACTGAGTATCTCTCTGTCCGTCCCAAAATGAACATATATACAAAGCTGTGACTATTGACTGTGACTGTCAACCTGACTGGACTAAGAAAAGCCTAGTACACATGTGGATGGTTGTCTCAGTCACCTTCTCATCACTGGCACAAAATGCACAATGCCTGACTTGAAGAAGACAGAATTATTTTGGTTCACAGATTCAGCCCATGGGTAGTTGGCTCCAAGGCAATAAAGGCGTGATGACCCTATCACCATGACTGTCCAAGGAAAGTGGCTCAGCTCATGGCAGCTAGGAAGCAGGGAGACAAGGGAAGAGCTGGGGCCAGAACTTTTCCAGGCCACTGCCCCAGTGACTCACCTCCAAACGGTCCCACCTCTTAACGGCATATTCACCAATGAGCTTATCAGTAGATGAATCCATCCATTCACAGGTCTCCATGATCCAATCACCTGTCAACACATGAGACCTTCGGGAGACATTTTAGACCTAAACCATAATGATCTCCCATACAGAAATATTCTAAATAATTACCCTCAGGGAAGTAAAGCACACATCCCCACTTCTTTTGTGTGGGCTGCTCATAATGACCCCCAGTAGTACAGAAAGAAAAGTGAGAAGAGTAACTTGAGACAGTAAAAGCCCAACAGTGAGGCAACCACACGATCAAGGCCAGCATGAACCAGAATGGTTTGTATCATGACAGAATGTAGTGAAAATGTTCTCTGCCTCTGGGACCTTGGCCCGCAAAGCCTACTACTCCAATCTAATCAAAAGACCAGTATCAGATAAGTCCCAGTTGAGGGACATTTCATAAAACACTTGGCCAGTCTCCTCAAAACTGCGAGAGTCATCAAAAACAAGGAAAGTCTGTAGCCAGGGATGTAGCTCAGCAGCACACCTGTGTAGCAAGCACAAGGTCCTGAGTTCGATCCCCGGTATCAGAAAAAGAAAAACAAAATCAAGCAAAATCTGAAAAATTATCAGCCAAAGAAAACCCAAGATAAATAAATATAATGGAGTATCCTAAATGGGATCATGCAACACAAAAAGAAATTAAAATAAAACTAAGGAAATTCCAATGCAGATTTTTAGTTAATAATATATTAACATTGGTTTGTTAATTGTAACAAGTATATCACATCGTTAGATGTCAGTAAGAGGTGAAGATGGGTGTGGTATACATAAGAACTCTTTTTAGCATATTCGTATTTTTCCATAAATTTAAAGCTTTTCTAAAATAAAAAGTTTACTTTAAAATACTTAATGCTGTTTGCAAGCCTAGCATTTGTAGGTTTCCCTCCCAAATCAAACCAAGCTAGGTAGGATCTCAGAATTAGATTTTGAAGGTTGGAGAGAAAATGCCGCCATAAGGACATGAAATCAAGCACTTGTATATATTACTTCCATGATAAAAGTAATCAATAAAATAACATAACCAACATATGATTTAAAAACCTCCTCTCTCGGAGAAGAAAATCGAGTAGTTCACTGCGCAAAAGAGGTATGTTAAAACACACACATGGTTAAAAGGCAATGTCTCTAGGGAGTAGACAGAGCTGGCTTAGGAAAGGGAAACGTGTTTTCCACCTGCTACTATCCTGAATTTAGCTGCTAGATGAGGAACATGGGGTTGCTATAGCAATTGGCTGAAGTAATGCATTTAGAGCAGTTAGCCCAGAATCTGAAACGTAGTAAGTGCTCAGTAAGTCTTTATATTATTATTACAGAGCTTCCATAAGTGGATGCTACAAGAAAGGGAATAGAAAAATAAAAGATAATAAGAAATGGGGAAGGGGCTGGAGATTTAGCTCAGTGGTTCTGGCACCTGCCTAGCAACCACAAGTCCCAAAGTTAATCCCAGGCAACCACATACAACAATACCAGACATAATGACTCATGCCCACCAACAATCAGTACCACATACCACAGTGCTGGGCATAGTGGCTCACACCTATAATCCCAGCACTCAGGAGGCAGAGGCAGGAGGATTGCTGAGTTTGAGGCTTGCCTGGGCTACATAATGAGCTCAGTAAGGGCCAGCCTGAACTACAAAGTGAGACCCTGTCTCAAAAGAGAGAGAGAGAGGTCTTTTGCAAAGGGGAAAGGATCAAGAGATGGAGGGAGGGAAGGAGGGAAAGAGAAAGTAATAAAAAAAGAATTAAAATGTGTTCTGCACATGTATCAACTGCCCGCAAGAAATCTCATCATTATGTAGTGCAAACATGTACTAATAAAAATAAAATTGAAGAAAGAATCAATCTTGTATTGCCTGTAGTACAGATCCTGAAAACAACTGCTGCCTGTTAGCAAGAATGCAAGGAAGGGGCGGAGGGGACAGGACCTCAGCCTTAGGGTGCTGTAATTCACAAACACAGCATAACTTAAAAAGCGCAGACTGCTTTGTTGCTTAACAGAGTACATCACTTTGGTTCATTACTGCTTAATGTGTAGCATGTCATAATTTTACAATCCAGTGCTATGTAGAATCGGCTGATACACTATTGTAGATACTTGTTCAGAGAGCCAACTTCAGTCTCACATTTACCTGAATAATTGAAAACAAATGATGCCTGACAGATGTTTAATTATTTCAGAATTTCATATCAGAACAATGTCAGCATCTTGCAAAATAGATTTTGATGAATAACTTGGCCACAATAAACCTTTTAAAAGAAAAATACAGACTTTGATGATGTGAGATTTTTCAGATTATGAGCTAATTAATCATTCTCAGTGTTATGTCTCTTTTCTGCTAGAGAGTTATTTCATACCCTTAGGGCCTTGGCATGTTTATTAGACTTAAGTTAAAAAAGAAAATGATTTCTGTTCATAGCTATTCAAATTCTACTTAAAATAAATGTTAAACCAGCAGCCATTCAAGTAGGAAATGTTAAAGTGAGTTTGAAACCAAAATCTACAAGGCTCCCTACACATGCTCCACACTCTCCCAGTGGGATGATATTACAGCCACTGACACAGACCTCTGCTCTGCAGGGTGACTGTGAGGGAAGACGCACCGTCTCCTTTACAAGTCAGGACTCCGGCTCTATCTCCACGCTTCAGGCAGAGTCAGTACACGGCTCTGTATATGTTTTGTGAAAATGGCTAACTCCTATTTCACTGTGTATGTACTTCGGTTACCCAAGAAAACAAATTTAAAAATTCTTGGGACCCACAGGCGTTCACTTTAAACCATCTGACCTAATCAATGCACTTGGATACACTTTACTGAGAGCTGCTCCCACGCCTGTGCTCACAGTAGGTCCAAGTGGAAAGGCAGGGAGAAGGGGAAGACACGCCACAAACAAGGCAGCCCAGAGGAAACGAGTCTCCCAGGTCGTCTCAGCTCCTCTGTGCAGCCAGGCAACTGCTCCCCTCGGCCTGCTACGCCGGGCAGGCCTGTCCTCAGAGATGCCAGGCGCACTGGAGTGTGCCTCTGCACACAGGCAGATGTAAGAGGAGGCCTGGATGCCCGCTTCGCTCAGCTCGCAAAACCCTGGCGGCCAGGGCCATCCTCTGTGTTCTGGACAGGGTGAGAACGGAGCGGCCACCAACGAAAAGGAGGTTCCTCCCATGGCACCCGTGGGCGAGATGACAAGCCAGCCGTGCACTCGAAGCTTCCCCTGGGTTTAGCAGCCTCTCGCTCCCCTGAGGGGCAGCTGAAGATCAGGACTTGAAGAACAGCTCTCCGAAAGACAGAAACCAAAATAAACAGACACTCCAGTTCAAAGGGAACAGACAGGACAGTTTGCAAATGGACTCACGAAAACTTGAGAATCCACGTTCTCAGGGACGGGCGAGATGACAAAGTGTTCATGAGAACACAAACTCAGTAGCATTCGAAAGTGAGAAAAAAACTTTCAGGGGAAAAAAAAACACTGTAAAGATTTAAAATGATGTCAAAATTAAGGGGGAATGTTGACACACACATTTAGGAAAAATTCTGGGAAATCAGATCAAACACTTTAAAAGATGATAAATAGGAGAGAAAAGATAAGAGAACCAGAGGATCAATGCATAGGGATTAAAAGCTGACTCACCAGAGTTTAGGAAACTAGAAGAGAGAAAATTGAAGGAAAGCCAATTTGCTTGAGAGAGAGAGAGATGGAGAGAGAGAGAGAGAGAGAGAGAGAGAGAGAGAGAGAGAGAGAGAGAGAGAGAGGAACTGCTCAGGATCTGGGAGGCACATGAACTTCCAAACGGACAGGGCCTCCCCTCAGTGCCAGCTGAATGAGTGAAAAACTGCCATATAATAATTTCTCATTGTGAAATCTTAAACACTCTGAATTTTAAAAAGGCCTTAATAGTCTTCAGAATGGAAAATAAAATATGTACATGGAATCAGAGATTAGCATGCTATCAAACTTCTCCATAGCTGCAAATTTCTCCAGAAGGATGAAAGGCCAACAGGGGCGACTGATTTTCAAACCAAATCCTCTATCAGACCTTGTAGTAGAAGAAAGATATTTTCAACATGGGAAATCTTAACGTTTTTATCTCCATGCATCTTTTTTTCCTCCCAGCAAGCTGCCAGAGAACATGCTTTATTTAAAAATGAGTAAGCCCAGAAAAAGATGGCGAGGGACTCAAGAAGAGGGGATCGGAGACTTCCCAGGATGATCGGAAGTCGCTGGAAGGCAGTACTGCAGAAAGAAACCAGTCTGGACTGGTGAGTGAGGGGCCGCGGAGGCCCAGCTCTATAAGGGAACTGGTATATTATCCCGCACCTCTAACTGGAAGGAAAGAATCTGAGGATACTTCAGTTTCAGGAATGAAGAAATCTAAGTAAATTTTAGAATGAGACAATTCCAAGGGAAACCAAAAAGTTGTACAGTATAAGAAAGAAAATGTATTTAGAATACACTACAATCTCAGCCGTAAGCGTGATGACACAGTCATGAGAATCTACGCATCACAAGTTGGCTTTACTCAAAACTTGTGGTATTTGTGAATATTTAAGAAGTGTGTGTGTGTGTGTGTGTGTGTGTAAGGCAGTATAAAAATTAAGTCTTCATTTTACACAGCAAAGTATCAACAGGTAATGACTAAAATTAAGAGATTAAGAATTATCAAAAATACAGAAGAAGACAGAAAAGAATATAAAGTTGCTTTTAGGACAAGGAAGGTTGGGTGAAAGGCAACTTGTTTTCTGTTTTTTCTTTTGGTTTTGTGAGACAGGGTCTCGCTACATAGTTCAGGCTGGTCTTAAACTCACACAATACTGCCACCTCAGCCTCTCAAGTGCTGATATTATAGGTGCACACCACCATGCCCAGTATAAAAACACTTATTTTTTTTTTTTTGAGACAGGGTAGTTCACTATGTAGCCCAGGCAAGCCTCAAACTCAGCAGTCCTCCTGCCTCTGCCTCCCAAGTGTTGGGATGACAGGCGTGAGACACCACATCCGGCACTGTGGTATGTGGTACTGATTGCTGGTGGGCGTGAGTCATCACACCCAACATTGTTGTATGTGGTTACCAGGAATCAAACTCAGGACCTTGCACTCGCGAGGCAGGCACCAGAACCACTGAGCTAAATCTCCAACCCCAAAACACCTATTTTTAATTAAATATCCTTAGTACTATTTAACTCAATACTATGAACATATATAATTTTGATAAAGTAGAAGTTACTTTAAAAAAAGTAAGTCCCTTTGAGAAAGCAGTAGAATTGTAACAGTAAGAGCAAAAAGGTCAGCAAATACAGGGCATAAATGACTGTATGGCTTGGAGCAAGATATGCCCCACAGCCCTGTACAGTCATAGCTGGGGCTTTTCAGAAGTGGCTAGCTCTGGTGTGTGATGCTGAGGTTAAATGTATGATGCTGGGATCAAGGTGAGTGTAATTACTAAATTAGTCCACTGATTGGTTTGGCATAGTTCTGGGTAAATTAAAAGTACTCCACCCCAGGTAAGAGTGCTACCTGCCTGGGTGGGAAGCCTGGATGGAATATAAAAGACAGGAAGAAGGCATTTGCCGATTGCTTGTTGCTTGCTGCTTTGCTGCTTTGTTGCATTCTGCCTGAGCATGCCATCCTGCCTTGGAGCCAGCCAACTATGAAACGAAGCCACTACAAACTGTGAGCTACAAGAAACCTTTCCTCCTTTAACTCTGAGTGTTAGGTATTTTTTCTCAGCAATGAGAAAAGTAAATAACACAGATAGATGATGGAAACATGGGAAGTGGAAAAAGGGGCTGGAAGGACCCAGCATGGGAGTAGGACCCTGGGCATTTCAGACACAGGTCCTTATGAGATGATTCCAGATGCTGGTGATGTCAAAGGGAGACAGAGCACCACTGTACATGAAAGTTCCCTCAAAAATAATTGCTACTGTGCAAGTTGGAATGGTAATAAGGAAAGATACATGTGGAGTGTCTCCAGATTACAGTCATTTGTCACAATGTACTTTTTCACTTCTTTTTCTTTTCCTAATGAATTACAGTTGTCTGCACGTGTGTGATAAAGCTCTTCATGTCTACTATATGCATAAGGGCTCAGGACCCAAATGCTTTGGCCTTACTTCAACAGAACAAATAATTCAAATGATAGTTTCATATCTTCATTACATTACTTATAGCTAGATAAAGCTAGGAGGGATAAAATATTACCTATCTGGCTGCATATTTTGTTCCTCACAATTTGATAATCATTTTATTTAAAGAAATTAGTTGACCAAGAAGCAAGGCAGTATGGGACTCCAGTGAAGACACAAGAGTAGACTTGAATCTCAATGAACTGCTTGGGAACCTATTTTGAGTCTTAGTCATGTGACTTTTTCTATCATTCCTGAGCACTGGTTTTACCATCTGTAAAATGATGGATTGTGTCTGCTCTTTCGGGCTCTAACAATTGATGATTAAAACTTTAAACCTGAATATGGTTTCCAAACACAGGAATACTGGGTTCCACTCTGAGAATGAACTGTGGGGGTTTCAGAGGTACAATAAATAATTCAATAAATACTCAATGATTCCACTTGAGATTCCTTTGGCATATATTTAGATATTTCATCATGTGTGATGACCTGCAGAGGACTGGTACTGACATGGTGTTAGGGACAAAGCTATAAAATTTTGACAAGAATACAAACTGTCCTAGTTGAAAACAAGTGAATTGACTGGTGTTTTACAATCCATGCTACAGCCGCCTGCTCCTTGCCACTTTGTGTCTTGCCATTCCCCATGGGCCCACTGCTTTCCTGTGACTTCTTTTTTGGCTGTCTTCTTCAATTCAGGTGCTGGTTCTTTGACTAGCATCTGTAGTCAGGTACTACAACTGATTTACCAACTGTCTAAGGCAGATTTCACAAATGTGCTCCACAGACACTAATTCCACAAAATTTTAACTTTAGATGTCTTCAGAAAGAATTCCACAGTTTAAACTAAACCTTAAATCAGGTTTCTTTAACTGACTCATTCACTGGCCATAGCTGGTGATGTCCATAGCTGCTGATGCCTCACATAAATCTCCAAGAGGACGATACGGGCTCCTCAATTTCTTGAACACACAGCCAGGAAGTCTTCTGTTCTTGGACCTGCCACTTGGACACATTCTCCATATATATTTGGGAACAACTGCTTTAACGAGATCTTCCTTTTAAAGGCCATAATTTTCTTCATATTTTTCCAAGGAGGTGTGACATTCATGATTCATGTTCAACAGTCAAGGAGTGTTGGTAGTATCTTATGCGCCATTAGTAGCCAATAATGTGAGTGAATATAATGAGTCTGTAACTTTGGTATCAAAAAATCTGGCAGGGTTCCCATTTGGGACATAAAACTCTAAGTAGGGAATGTGGTTAAGTAATTAGCAGTGCAATTTTCTTTCCCAGCTCCAAGAACAAAATGTAGTGTTCTCTGGCCTCAAAGAACCACTTCTTCACTCTGTCCTCCTCTCCAACAACAGAAAAAGTCCGCAAAAATTAGGTTATGTCATTTGCTCCCTTTTTTGCTGGTGATTAGAACAGATGAAAATATAGCTTGGAAATGATGTTATAATTTTAAACAATCTAACCAAAAATAAACTTTGTAAGGGCAATAAGTTTAACCAAGCAATTACATAGTTCTAGCTGAAATACTGAAAAAAATTACATCAAACAGAAACAGTGTCTGCAATTGGTCCATCAATTAAGATAATCTCTATTGCTCAATAAGAGGGACTACTCTATGAGAGGAAAAAGTACCTCTATGACAAGCAGCAGAAGCCACTGACCTATGGGAAGTCATAAAGGTAGACATTAGTGGTCACAAACATAGTTTTAAGCAGTATTTAAG
The DNA here is from genome assembly GCA_004025085.1 of Thryonomys swinderianus. Lineage (NCBI taxonomy): Eukaryota > Metazoa > Chordata > Mammalia > Rodentia > Thryonomyidae > Thryonomys > Thryonomys swinderianus. Next base: position 36,848 of record PVIC010004090.1, read on the forward strand.
TGGATAATTACCAAGTGGTGGAAGATTAATGTGGCTAGCTTTCATGGATCTGTTCCTTGAAATGTGAAGATGTGTTTGTGCATGTGTGTGTCTGTGTGTGTGCATATATGTACGTGCCTGTGTGGTGCGGGACGTGTGGATGATGGCAGCAGTGGGTGTGCAGGTTTTTCCACAAATTATAGAAATCAGAGACCATGGTGGGAGTGTGGGAGGTTTTGGCTCAACGCATATCAAACCCAGATGTTCATTTATTGACTAATGATGTTATCTAGCTTTAAAAATAACATTTCATTGCCAAAATAGAATTCATTTAAAATTCTGTTAGAAGATAAGTTTTCTTGACTGAAGATATGGAACAATAAAAAGCTTAACATATTTTAAACTACTGAAAAGGAATTTAACATTAAGCCAGCTCTTGGAATTATGTGAGCTTAGTGCAGAATACATCTATTCACAAAGATGATTCTTGACTGGCACTACTAAATTGGGATTGTATTTGGCAAGAATTAGGAAAAATTGCTAAGTTTAGAATTATACAGCATATATTTAACTGCTGACTCTAAGTGATGTCTATGGGTGATAAATGCACTCTTTTCTGGACTATTTCTTATATTTTTATATCTCCATGAAATAAGTTTTATGAACCCTTTTTCATGAAGCAATCTGCTTCCATTTGTGTTCATCTCATAATCGTAATTCCACCTCCATTATTTTGGCTCCTGGGCCCAGATATTGTCCAGATCCTCTTCCTTCCCTTTCACAGCTTCTGAAACTCAAAAGTTTCAGCCTTGGGACCTCAGCCTTTGGCTCTCTTCTCTCCACATCTCTGCATTTCTCTCCTTCCTTACCTCCAGTTGCTCCTGCAAAGCAATGACTCCCAAAGCTAAGGCTTTAGGGAAGATCCCTCACCTCAGGTAAGCAGGCATGAACAGACAAGGAAACTTTCTTTACACTTTGTGAGAAAACCAAGATGTAACACAAGCACATTTTTTCTCGTGAAATTCCAACCATCTCAATTTAAAAGGTTAAAACTTTGCAAATCTAATAGACTCCTGATTAATTAAAATGCATGTAGAGTAATTATTTCAGTTAATTGATGCTTTAATTAAATCAAGCTTCAACCACTTTTAAAAATACATTAGCACATACCCTAACTTAGTATATACAGTATTCAGGACATGATTTAATTTCTGATTTTTTTTCCTAAACTTAAAGCACCTTCAAGTCAGAACCGTACAGTACATTGAATATAGGCAGGACAGTACAATGAATATAGTTAAGTTCAGATTACACCACAGATGTAAATACACAAGGAAATGGGCTGAATCAGTGTCGCCTCAGGATTCACATGGAATTTACTTCATCTTCAACATTTAGTTATCCACATTTTTATACAAAGATACCTTGTAAGGAAAGGCCCAAGAATACAGCTATAGGAATGAAAACTCACACAGGGCACTGAAGAACAATACAAAGGGGAAAAGTTATGGAGAGTACACACTACTCAAGCTGCAAGAGCAAAAGGTTAACTCTTTTGGGAGCCTACCTGTAAGCAACACTGTCGCTGGCTTCAAGGAAAGTTCTCAAATAGTACGCAGCGTTTCCACGGCTCTTCAAAAGCACCAAGGTATTTATTCACCGTGAAGAGTGCGCCAAAGGAGCAAGGCTCCAGAACTGTTGACCCGCATAGAACAGAACATGCGAGCCTCCATTTTCCTCCCCCAGAGTGTCCGGTTCCCTCCCCTGCACGTCGTGCATGCTCCCAGCTTGCCTGTGACCACCAGGATTCTCAGACTGAGGAATGTCTTCCAGGGCCTCAGAAGACCCGGGTCTGTTTACAATCCAGAAATCCATAGGTAAGCCCAAGTTCACAGGGGAGTTATGCAGGCACAGCCACTGCTACCTTGAACCTATTTCTGTTCTCATGTAAAGACTTCCAAAGTGAATAAAATCATTCTTGATTAACATATGGTGTCAGTTCATTCACTGTCAGAAGCATAGAACAGCTACATATTCTCACATTGTTTCTACTTTGCCTAACAAAGTACCAGGGAACTTTAATGTTTTCCCAGACCACACAGAGTAAGGTATTCTCCAAATAAATGGGATTCTTTTTTTTTTTTTTTTTTTTTTTTGAGACAGGGTCTCACTTAGTAGTTCAGGCTGGCCCTGAGTTCACTATGGTGCCCAGGCAAGCCGCCGCGAATTCAGCAATCCTCCTGTCTCTGCCTCCCGAGTGCTGGGATGACAGGCGTGAGCCACCACGTCCGGCATTGTGGTATGCGGTGTTGATTGTTGGTGGGCGTGTCTCCACGCCCAGCATTATATGTGGTTACTGGGGATCGAACTCAGGACCTTGCACTTGCGAGGCAGGCGCCGGAACCACTGAGCTAACCCTCCGGCCTCCAATAAATGGGATTCTATGTAGAGTACCTAAGTAAAAACCTGGAAATCGAATCAAAAAAATGAAAACGGAAATATGTATTTAACACATGTATTTATAAGGACAATATTTTTATTTCACCTTCCTTAATGCATGTCACCCTTTTTTTTTTTTTGAGACAGGGTCTTGCTTTGTAGTTCAGGCTGGCCCTGAGCTCACTATGGTGCCCAGGCAAGCCTCGAACTCAGCAATCCTCCTGTCTCTGCCTCCCGAGTGCTGGGATTACAGGCATGAGCCACCACACCCAGCTGTGTCACCCACTTTTAACAAAAGATGAAGGCCTCTACAAGTGCCGTGGTCAAGCTAACTTTGTCTCAAAGTTTTGAAATTTTATGTGTGTGATAAAGGCATTATTAGCTTAACCAATGTTTCTCAAAGTTCATGCATACAGTTATATGAAGTTAACCTGGGGTCCAGAATAATAACTGAATCTCAGCCACAAATCAAAAAGGCAAGCATCTAGTCAAATTTAATAGACAAACAGAACATTATCACAATGAATAAAATACTGAAGCATTGCCCTTCATTCAATAGCACAAAGAAGACATGTTTGTTATTGTGGTTGTCATACACTTAAAACTCTTTAAAAGTAAGCCAACTTATTGGGAACTAAAAGAAAAAAAGACTACTATGATAGACAGATACACATAGTTAGCTTTGCAGACTTTATACAAATAAGTGAAACATGTGGTACTCATGTCTAGAGCTCTCTGGAAATCCCATCATATAGCTCACCAATTTTATTCAGTGTTATGTTTCTGACAAAATGAGGCATTTTTTAAAAAACCTTATAAATATATAAATCCAAACCACAAAACATCTCCTAAACATATTTACTTAAAGTACAAATGGATTTCTGGAAACTACATTCACAGTTCTACCAAAACTAGATTTTATAGACTCATAAATGTGGTTAGCTGTGTCTTGGGGCTTAAATTCACTGGACCATATCCCACATAAACTCTCTCCTCATACTTACCATGGGCATACATGTTCTCAAAGTTAACTGTTACACAAATAAAATCAAACTGCTATTCAAGATAAATATCAATTTCTCCTCCAGAAGGAGATTTGAACTGGCCCACTATAACTATTTTGCACAACAAATATTTTAGCACAAACAAGTTAAAGTACCCTTAGTGATGTCCTTTGCAAAGTGTTATAAATATTTTAATGTTAATATCATTAGTAATAGGGTTGAGAGACTAAAAAGCTTTACTCCTGTAGTTTCTATGGACATTCCATTCTCCCAAACCTAAAATCTGCCAGACAATTTCTTCTCATAAATATATACGTTCTACTTCCTCTACAGCCCAAAAAGAAGTCCACTAGCTCAAGCCACATAGCTTATGCTTTTATCTGAAATAAACTTAAGAACTTCTACCTATTCTCAAACTGACTTAACTACAGTGAGGGGAGCGACATGCCTAAGCTGTACTCTGCCACCTCCACTTCTCAACTGGAAGGTTTTGTTCAAGCAGGGTGTCAGTGTCCTATGTCCCTGGCCATGGCTTTGCCTGGACTTCTTTCTAGAGCGCACAGTTTTGCACATAACTCAACATAATACAACAAAAAACTTGGGTTCTCAGAACTTCAACCCATGAGCCACAAGACCTTGTTAATTGTTTCTGAGTTTTCACTGCCACAACTTACCCCCAATTGTTATAGGATTAAGTTAAATAAATTCTAACAAAGTATTTTAATCTAGGAATTTACAGCAACTAATTTAAATGAGGCTTGGCTAGGATAAGGGGTGGGGCTGATTGAGCAAGGTAGTTAAAAACAAAGCAAAACTAAGATGATTTAAGGAAAGATTCAAATAGAAGTTCCCATGAACAATACTGTCTACAAGAAGTTCATTTTCTTCAGTTCTTCTCAGAGAAGGCTGAGTAGAGACAGAGATAAACATGGAGGGAAGACAAATGGCCTTATTCTGCCATAAAGCCTACTTTGATACAAATTCCTCAGTGTCTTTCTGTACGCTTTAGTAATGTGGCAGAACAGGTTTTCAATGAGACCACCCAAGGGACCAGGCCTACAGTCAGTCCTCTTGGCAGGGGAGAATGCAGAGGGGACAGGTGTCACAGAGGAGCAGCAACCTCGGAGTGACATTGCCTTAGGAGAGAAAGCACCTGAAAAAGACAGGGGTTCCAACACAGACTGCAAACTCAAGTCATGGAGCAACTTCTCTTCACAGTCCACCCACCACTCAGACTCCATGACTGAACAGGAGAAATCAGATCAATCCTGTTCCCTGCAAAGACCTCTACTCCAGCACGAAGCACCTCACTCTGGGGCCTTCCAGAGGGACAGCAGGAAATCCCGCCCCTGCTCAAGGAAGTCTTGGGGCTGTCACAGCCCTGTAAAGAAGGAGCTCAAAGAGCTTTGTTACTTTCCCAACTCCTATGTACAACACACTGTACCCACCAAGTCAGCTCCTGAAGGAAACACATGCCCAAGGCCTGTTGATGCAATGGATGCTAATCATAAAAAACATAAAAGAAAGCAAATTACATAAATTATCAATTACCTAACTTCAAGCATGGCAATATGTGTCAAATTCCATATTTTGCATATTAAGAAGGAAGAGCCATACAGTCCAGAAATTCATGACAAACACATTGGCAAAAACCATACACCATGAGAATGACAAGGCTGGAAGGGACGAGGCTGACAAAGACGACCCCAAGGGTGACCTTCTTAGACACTAGTAAGTAGATCCCTAAGGGTAAAGAGCTGAAGTACAGCAAGCCCAGCAGCCACACTAACACCCGGATGGAGGTCTGAAACAGCAGCGACGTGCAGTTCCACACAGTCCAGCTATGGGGCACAGTGGTGACGGAGTCGAAACTTGCCGGCCTATAAAATTCGACCACAGGAGTGGAGCTCAGAGACGTGGAGCTCTCTCGCTGCACCTCCATGATGGTTATGACCAGGCAGTTGGAGGATGTGTGAGAAGGGCTGACGAGGGAGGCCAGCCTCTTGGGGGTCAGCAGCAGCTCAGTGGGGTTCTCCGGCAGGCACTTCTTCCCTTTACCTCCACAAGTCAAATTCACCAGGATATTGTTGTCGTCGGGCAGGCTACTGACTTCGTCATCGGGCAGGCACGTCTCAAACCTGCAGAAAGGGCACACGATGACACCCTGCGGGGAGTCCCCAAAGTCGATGATCTTGTACAGGCATTTGGCACAGACCCTGTGACAGCACTCCAGCACTTTGGGTTTCCTCTGCTTCAGGTTGTACCGATTGTAACAGATCTTGCACTCTAGCTCATCAGAGACCTGAGCCTCCACAGGGTCCTCGGGCAGCTGACTGGCCATCTTGAGTGACAGAAACAGTCTTGTACCAAATGTGTCCGGCCGAGGAACAACTTTAAGGTGTCCTGCTGAGTATCATATCACTGTGATCAGGCAGGGAGGGGAAAAGGCTGGAAGAGTGGTGAGAAAACCCAGAAATTGTCCAGGCATTTTCAGTTTCTGCTTATAATTGTCTCGAATGCATCTTAAAAAGGCCACATGAGGGTCTGCAAAGAAAAAAGAGAGATTCTAATATAGTGAGCAGCTCATTGAAAAGGTGTTGCTGCAAGGTGCTTTATAGGATTTTCTGAACTGCAACCCTTAGGAACAGCAGACTTAACCAGTTAAATCCCTTCACCGTTTCACACCTCTCTGTTCCCAGGACAGGAAAGCGTTATCTCCATGCTTAGCTGTTTTGGTCCACAAGTATGATCAGAGAACTGAACTCCTAACAGAGTGTGGACTCCATGGTGTCTTTCGGACCGAACTTTCCTCTCTGAAATTCTGCCCTCTTGCAAAACAGAATGGGACACCTATCATATATAGACACCTATCAGATACAGACACCTATCAAAGAATGGGTGGGGTAAACCTAAACAACACTTTCAGTAGTGCTTACAAGGGGTTTGGGTACCAGAAAACAGAAAAAGAAGAGGGTCTTGAGGATAAAATTTAAGAATGTGTTTTCAGAAAGTGTGTTGAGAGATGAGAGCATTTCTAAATGGAGATGGCTCTCACCTTCTTAGTGTAAAGAAATCACACAAACATCTTTATTGTTTCACTGTTCAATTTCAAAGTATTTCAGTACTACTCTTGAAAGCCATAGCTGTACACAGACATTCACACAAGGTAGAATGCAAGATAAACCCCTCAGCATAAGCACTATAAACAAGTCAAGTGTAACATCTGAGAAAGAGAAGAAAATACAGGTTACATACACTCAATTCTATCTCCACCCAGGAAGGATTCTTACATCAAGAAATGCTCAACATTCACCTCCACACTGATCTTATTTCATGTAAACTATCTTTTTATGGTAAAGAGAAAGCATAGTGCAACCTACAGTCCCACGACTAATAACAACAATATTACTATCATTGACTTTGACCAAATGACTGGAGTTTGACTGCTCATGTGCACAATTAACTGTCAATTTTCACTTATTACAGAAGGCAGCAGCAAAATGGGACTCTTCCAACTCAGTTTTATTTAGCTTTAATATATGTGGTGTTTGGGGTAGTAAATCTGTTTTAAATTATGCTTTGCTTGGAAAATATCAAAATGTATTTGAATTTCTGGGCACACCCCAAGCAATAATAGCAGTAGGCTGTCATAACATTTCTGGGAAGCAGAGTGCAACTAAGTTAGAATTTAAAATTTGGTATGGATCACGCTGCATTAACAGAGAAGAGGTAGTGAGTAGCTAAGCATGGACAATTTTTAAACTTATGGATAGCTGGCTTATGTAAACACATTATCTTCTTTCATATGACTCTGGCTAATTTTTAAATCTATTTCCTATTCTACCAGAATGTATAATGGATATCAGTGGCAACATGCATACTTGTGGCAAAATAAAGTTAATCAATAAAATTTCTGGTGATAAGCCAAAGTATACAGGTAGAATTTTTTAAAATAGTCTACATAAATTCCTGCATTTCACACTTGTCACTATGAGTTAATAGCTACTATATCTAGGCTTACACATAAAAAGCATATACAGACAGAAACATCAACTCTTTTATTCTCTTTCCTTCCATGTGCCCTAAATATTTTCCTCTCTCCTGATCCTGACTGTGTTGAGGATATACCTGTCCATGTCACTGCAAAATATGACTGTGTCTTCCATTACAATTCCACGGAGCTGTCAGCTTAGGGCTGATTTTTCCTTCTATGGAATGAACACCTCCAAAATGATAGCCAAGGACCGAGGTGATTTATCCCAGCCCTCATTCCTGACCTCGCTGCCCTCACAGACTGGTTCCCAGCCTGGGCGGTATACTGGTCACCTGCTTCCTGGACAGCTCCCATTCATTCCCTGCCGATCACAGCTCTTGGACAACCACACACAGACCAGAAGCTCAACCCATGAAACACACAAAACTATGTTCTATTTGCAGCTTCTTCCCGCTCAACTTCATGCCTTTCCAAATTCAGGCACCTTGAAGTCACAGTAGTGGGTTAACAGTAGCAACTGCCCCATGGCCATGGAAATAACTGAGGCATGCAGATTTGCATGAAAAGGAAAAGAAAGTATGAAAGCACATATGTCCATAACAATATCAGAGAAAAGGGAGGTGAAGTAGCCAATGAGGATAGCTAAGAAAAAACTCTATCTAAAAGCATAGAAAGCTAGAGTAGAAAAACATAAACACCATCAAAGGGATTATGTGTGAGAATACATTACACTGTCAGCATCTGATAGTCAGCTGGCCACACACAGACTTTCTGTACCAAGCTTCCAGCCATTAGAGGAAGAAGAGGAGAAATATTCTACATTGGTCCAGCCATCATTTCCAGATGCTAATTCTGAGAACCTGAGTTACTTTCTCAACAGTATTGAGCTGTTACTTGAAATAGATTTCTTCTTCACAGAAATATTCCATCAGACCTTTGAGTATGTTAAGATACAGTATGATGTAATCATAATGTTTATAAAAGTTCATATAGGGGCTCCTTAGTAACATGCAAAGAAAAGACAGGTGTTCAAATAGCCAACAAAAAAGACACAGACTGCAGTGCCAAGGCCAACTCCAACAAACCCACTCAATCACCTGGAAGCTGATGACACCTCGGGACGGCCTGCTGACAGCCTTGAGCTCTGGCTATATCCCTAGCAAAGCAGCCAGCACAAGTGTCTCTGTCTGGAGTGGCAGAAAACAACATGGAACAGTGTCTCTTGAGAAGACAGGCTACCAGCTGCTAGAAAACAAAATTCACCTGTCTCTACGGGCCCCCAAGGAACCTTAGTACTCTTGTATTCTTGTAATAAACCCCACCTGTTCATAGGTGGGTCCCCAAATACAGCGACAAGTTCTATTTGCTGATATTTATTTAAAAATATGTACCTATATTTAAAATTAAATTGATCTCTAGATCTTTTTGGCATTCTACTGGTTTTTGGTATGAAATGTGTGCTTATTTTATAAATTAGTTCAGTGTTTTTCATCTTTTCCTGAAACTTTAAATAACAGTAAAATTATTCATTCTTTAAAGTTTATATAAGTCACTGTAATTCCATATGATACCATTGCCATTTTCAAGAATGTATCTTATTACTTTTCCATCTCCTTCATGACTATTGTTCTGTTCAAATTTTCCATTTCTTCCTGTTATATTTAGAAAAAAAACATTTCTTCTGGTTTCTCAACTTATTTTATATTGTTTAATCTTTTCTGAATCATTCCTATACCTTTGATTATGTCCTTTTATCACTTCTACATTTTTACTATATTAATTTCTTAATCAAACAAATCTGCCAATAGCCAGTCATTAATGTATTTACCTACTTTTTTTACACTGTAAGTTTTTCTTTATTAGCCCAATTTATTTTAACTTGTTTTGTCATTCTTTTTTATTTCATAATAAAAGTACGATCTTTATCTCTAAGTAATAAACTCATCCCAAAGCTGTAAGTTTTCCTCTGGCTACAGCTTTCCCTCTGTCCTATAGATTTGGGGATAAGTTAGGCCAATTTTTTTGATTTCTTGATACCTTATTATTTGACTTTTGATTTTACCCTTTGATACAAATGTTACATATGTGATTTTCTAAAATTTCTAAATAGTAAAAATTTTTTGTTACTCTTTGTTTTTTGTTTTTTGTTTTTTTTTGAGACAGGGTCTCACTTTGTAGTTCAGGCTGGCCCTGAGCTCACTATGTAGCCCAGGCAAGCCTCGAACTCAGCAATCCTCCTGTCTCTGCCTCCCGAGTGCTGGGATTACAGGCGTGAGCCACCACACCCGGCTTTGTTATTTATTTCTAATGTTGATGGATCACTCGGAGAACAAGATCTATAAAATCCCTTCCTTTGAATTTTTAAATTGCTCTTTCTAGTCAAGTATGTAATCAGTTTTTCTAGGTATTTGAAAAAAGAACATTCTGTAGTCAAGAGAGATAAGATTCTATTGTACCTATTCAATCTAACATTTATTTATTCAATTGTTCTGTCTTAAGGTGTATACAAGGTTAACACAAGAGGAGACAAGTCAGACAGCTTTAATAAAAGGTCTCAGCATAACTTACATTTCTCATAGCTTTACTTTAGAGATTTTGTGGCCATTTTGCATAAATTTCCCCTTTAATTATTATATATTGTCTTTCCTTACTTATGCCTAGAAATGAAATACCTTGTCTAAAGCCACTGTTGGTAGTTCTACTGGCTCTGCATTTGTGTAGGATCTTTATCCATTCTTTGATGTTCAACTTCAAATACTTTATTTCAAGTGTTCCTACAAGGAGCATATAACTGGATTCCCCTTTTTAACTCAGTCTGACAGTGTGAAACTTTTAATGGGAAAAACCCACTTTATGTACATTTAAGATTGTTGTATGGGAACTTACACTTTCCTTTTCACTTGAGCTAGTTAATTAAATTTGAAATCTCCCTCCTGCTGTCTTCCATCATCTTAGGTCTCTGGTTGACCTTTTGTTTGGCACCTTTTTCTTGAGTATTTTTGTCAAAGAATGGTTGTGTCTCTACATTTTCATATACACTTTCATCTAGAGAAGGAAATGGTTGTTTGGCCATACATGGGGGTTTTCAGAAGGCTGGCTTTTTCTCTCCATGGTTGAAACAAGCTACTTCATTGTTTCCAGCATCCTGCATCATAAATGAGAAATCTGTCGCTAGTCTGACACATGTTCACCAGAGGTAATTTGCTCTGTCTGGAAGCTTCTAAAACTTTTTTCTTTATTCCTAAAGTTGAAGAACTTTTCCAACACATGCAACGGTATCTTTTCTCATAATCTTGCCTCAAACTTAATGAGTGATTTGAATTTACAGATTCAAGTCTTGATTTTTAAACTCAGAAAATTTATTTCTTATATTTATCTAATTATTGCCTTTGTTCCATCTGCTCCTTTTTCTCTTTCTGGCTCCCTTATTACTCACATGTTCTACTTCCTGGATCTATTTTTCTCTCATGACTTCCATTTTCCTTTACATTTTGTTTTGCACTTTCAGATTCTTCCACTTGAAATAAAGCTATCAATTCAAGTCTCAAGACTCAAAGTCTCCTTCAAATCATTTACTGAAATGTTTCAAGGAAAATCCCATACTGTATTTCATCTCTAGAAAGTCTGTACTGTGTTTAAATCTCCTTATGTACTCTCACTATTTTTGTCAGGTTGTCATCTGTCTCCAGCTGCCACACGGAAGCACATATTCCACCTTCCTTCTCACTGCTGTGATGGCATTCTTCTTTGTTAGACTGCTGGAGTTCTGGTCTGAATAATGGAAGATCCAAATGACTGCAGCTCTATGACCACTGGGAAGCAGGGGGTCTAGCAAGACAAGCACAGGGCAGCTGCCAGGGCTCTGCAGGGCAACAAAGAGAAGCCTTTCTGCTCCGAAGCCCAAGGGAGGGGAGAATTCAACCCAATGGTTCTTTTTTCCTTAGTCTTTTGTGAAACACACACACACACACACACACACACACACACACTGAAGTGAAAGTGATTTTTTTTGGGAGCCCTCCAACCCCAGGCCTCAGCAGAGCATATAACATGTTCTGATCCTCCCATGAAACTTACCACATGTCAGTCTTCAGTACCCTCCCAGCCCAGAAGCAACCTCCTATCTGCTCCTAATTTCTCACCCTCAGCTTCCACAAAACTTGGGGTTTTGCCTGTGCTCTGGGCTCTGTTTGCTCTAGGAGTGACTTGGGTCAGGAGAGGTGGACAGAGAGTAGAAACTGTAAAAGTACCATAATGAGTTCCTTTAGCTTCCTATCTCCCTAGAATTCTTTTAAACTATAGTCCCTGTGAGGTTTTTTCACAGATACTTATCCAGATGGAAAGCACTAGAAGTTGTGATCAAAGTTTAATTTGGAAAGAACCTTGGCACTACTACTAATCATATTTAGTGACTATTACATAAAGATGAATAACAAATTGATATTCATTCCTAAGTTCATAACTATTTTTAAAATTCATTTTTGAGATTCCTTCCTTTCGTAGAATTATTTTGTTCCCTTTCTATAAAGAAAACAGTCTGACACTCAGGTATATGAATCCTTCTTCTACTTTTCCCTTGACTATTCTTCCTAAATCATGCTTTTCAAGTTTTACATTTTAATTCAGAGACTTGTACTGCTATATACTAGTTGGCCATTAGACAAGAATTCTTCATGTTCTTGTATTTTAAAAACATTCATGTATATTTTTAAAACTTAAGATTGTTTGGAGTCTTTCTTGTTAGACCTTGGACTGCCTGAGGTCTTCTTCTCTGGTTTTTCATCATATAATTCTATTTCAAAATTTAAATATATTAGAATGTCTTTTTACCTAAATATACTTTGCCATGACCCCTAACAAATATGGTAGAATGTTTGCAAATATGACAGCAACAATTCAATAGCTCTGTACAAATGTTTTTTCCAGTGTGACTTCATTTCATCCCATTACCAAGTGGAATCTTCATCATCCTTAAATCTTGGCTGGCCCTGGGACTTGTGTGACCAAAAGAATGAAAGTGAAGAACTCTGTGGGTGATCTGAACCCTGACCCCACGGGACGGGGCAGCTTCTGCTCTTGTCTCTGAAAACCCTGAGACCACCAGGTGAAAGTCCCAGGCTTATTTCCTGGAGATGAGAAACCAGAGAAGCCTAAGCAAAACTCTGCACCAACACCAGTACACAGAACCCAGCCTCAACTGTACCACCCTGGCGAACCTTGTGTGAATGAGTGACCCCAAATGACACCAGCAAGGCATCACCCAACTCACAAATAAAATACTGGTTGTTTGACACCACCAAGTTTTCACAAGGCTTGCTTTGTGACAATAAGTAACCAAATATGCCATTGTCTCTTTCCAAACTAATCTAAAATCATTCTCTGGCTACTGAAATTGTTTCCCTCATTTAGCAATAGGTACCATTTTTACCTCAAAAGTTGCCTTAAAAACTGAAGCCACCCAACCCTGTAGCCCTGTATTTTCTGTTACAAATCATTAGTCAGATTCTATATATTCTTCTAGGCATGAACCTTTATCATTTTTATTATAACTTCTATTTAAGAGAATCTTTCTAAAGAGCTCAAGAATTCTGAAAATATTACATTTGCTCCATAATATAAAAGGCAGTAATAATCCTCACTAACAGATATAAACCTCTGGTTAATAAGCATCTTTCTCAAGATTACCTAACAAGTCGAGACAAAAGGAATCCAAATATAACAGAGCTAACAACCAAATATTGTAGCGCTATCACTGTGATCCTATTATTTGCTTATCCAAGCTTCTGTTCTGTATTACTCCACCATACATTTGAATTCATTTTATAGATTTTAGGTTGAGACCAGTTTCTTCAAAATATTTGATATACAGGTTTCATTAGCCTTTTCGTGCTCCCAGAGTCCATCAACATTTTTAACTTGACATTAACAGGACAGGCTACATTTTTCTCCTTGTGAAACCACAACTGCCAAATTTCAACCTTCATTTCCTGGATACTCCTCCCATCCTGGAAAATAAATACCACAAATACTGCTTGAGATGATGGGGCGATAAATTTCAAAAGACTCTCTCATAAGAAAACTGAGACAAGCTAAAATATTATCATGTTTATTATCTGTGGTTTCTGTTGTTAAAGATAGATCTACAAGGCTTGCTTCTGTGTTCATTTTCTTTTTGGACCAAATGGAGCATTACTCTTCAAACATTTTCATTTCTTGATCATCAGTTTTTTGACATCCTAAATTTTTTTGACTAATGATGCTATCCCCAATAACACATGAATGATTCTGGCACTTATAGAATCATTCTTCTTTGTGAATATCAAGGCAGAACTTTGGTTTTTCAAACTCAGCTATTGGTAAATTATACACACTTTCCATTTCTCTAATGTCAAATCACTTTCACAAAACACCGTGCTCCTAATCTTATTGTTTATGGCACTTGGGTCTTAAACCTCAACACATATATGGCATCTATCCTCAAGAAAGTCTAGTTTTTCCATGTCCAGATGCAGAAGACAGTTTCTGTTAGAGCTTGGGTCATGTTACCATTAATAATTACTACACATAATATGCTGATCAGTCTCTGATAGCAGTCTCAGTTATCATTTTTCCTTTCAGGAACATTAATAACATTTATATTTTGTATAAGTGATAGTCTCAGAATTAAAACTTGTGTTATGGGGCCGGAGGGTTAGTTCAGTGGTTCTGGCGCCTGCCTCACAAGCGCAAGGTCCTGAGTTCGATCCCCGGTAACCACATATAATGCTAGGCGTGGAGACACGCCCACCAACAATCAACACCACATACCACAATGCCTGACGTGGTGGCTCACGCCTGTCATCACAGCACTCGGGAGGCAGAGACAGGAGGATTGCTGAGTTCGCGGCGGCTTGCCTGGGCTACATAGTGAGCTCAGGGCCAGCCTGAACTACAAAGCGAGACCCTGTCTCAAAAGCCAAAAAAAAAAAAAAAAAAACTTGTGTTATGCCTTTTCACTTTAAAACCATCCTTCCTGCATTAATAGAAGGTAGAGAATCCTAAAATAACAGAATCAAAATATTTTTGAGATGAGATATCAAGCATTCACACTTGAAGCACAATGGCTACTTCTAAAAGAATTTAACCTGAAACATGAGTAACCCCTATAAGCTACTTGGTAGCAAGAGGTGCAATTCCAGAAAACCTTCCTCAAAGATTGAAACTTACTTCACTCCTCCTCTAAGACCAAGCAGTTTGACAGAGAATCATAATCTATTCATCAGTTAATGATCTAGATACCTACTGAGTCTTGACAGAAGCTACCACATATATATCATGAATAGCAATTGCTGGTGCATTATTTGAAGCAGTTTTAAGTCAGTAAGGAAGAAAAAAATGGATCTTTTCCTACTATGTCTAGGTGTCCACATCCATCCCCTTTTAAGACGCTCAATGTGACCAGGAGCATGATCATTAACTTGCAGCCAATCTTGATCTGAAGCACCCAGCATCTTCAGTCAGAAGACTCAGATTTGGGCCTTGGTTTTGACTTGATTAAAATGTGGTCTTGAACTAAGAGAAAGCACTTGCCTTACCAAGCTGCTGTGAGGAGTCAATGAAATCACTTTGGTAAATAATTTGTATAAATAAGTACTATGTAACTACTACTAGAAATTTAGAAATAATGTATTCATTGATATCTGTAAAATACTTCAAGCATTCTAAACTGGTAGCAGAAAGAATATGCATTGAACAGCTTCAGAAAGTTCACTGATTTTCTGTCTATAGACAAGAAGCATAATCTATCTATTTTGCAATATTGCAATAACTTCTACTACCTGATGGAGAGGAAAATGTCATTTTTAATTCTGTATATTTCATATATATATACACATCAATAATGTATAAATCTCCTGTTTAGATTGTTTTCTTAGTATTTTACTTGAAAGAAGCAAAAAGAGATATAATTTAAGAAGATTATATGTGATTGTGAGATGTATATAAATTGTACCAATAAGAATTCAATTTTAAAAAAGATCACTGGTTAATAATATAGCCTAAATTAGCAAAATTGACTGAGTTCTCTTTTGTTAAACCCATCTCATTAATGTATTCTACCATTTTCCTTAGTCAAGATTTCAAAAATTTTCTAAATTTATTGACAATAAAATAAAATGTTGGAAGAAATCAACTGCTATATACAGCTGCTGAATGTCCCCAAGACCAACGCATTAAAGGCCTGGTGCCCGGAGTAGACCTATTGAGAGGTGGAACCGAGCAGGAGATACCTGGATGACTGGCCTGTGCTCTCTGAGGAAACTGTGGGACCCCACTCCGTCCTCTCTGTCTTTGCCCCTGGCCTGTAATGTAAGCTGCTTCTCTTCTCTGCTTATATTTGAAATTGAGATGTCTAACACCTAAGTTCTGGTCCTTATCTCTCACTCCCACTCAATATGTTCAAACACAGTTTTTCCCATAACAATACACACATTACCACTCTCTTAGTTTTTCAGGCCTGAAACTAAGACTCATCATTTATTCTATATTGTACAATTCTCCTCATATCCACTCCACTGCCACATCAATTCTATGCCCAAAATATGTCAACAAGCTCCCATCGTCATTCCATTCCTATTACCAACATTTACCTAACCCAACTTTTGACCTTGTTCATTATGAAACCGCCTGATTTGTGCCTCTGCTTCTAATGTGGTACAACACAGACTATTTTCTTTGCAATAGCCAAAAATAAGCTTCAAAATAAATAATCTGGATTATATTTATTGTCTGCATATGACACGAGTAGTTTTCAGTAATAGAGATTAAAATTCAAACTCTGTATAGCAATGCTCTGCCAATCTGACCTCTGCCTTCCCTCCATCCCATCTTGAATATGGTCTGCTTGGCCTTCCTGTCGCACGGGTCTTTGTTAAGTTTCATGACAGTCCACTCTTCTGCTCTGGGCTGGTTCCTAGTGTGAAACCTCATCCTGAGCTGACTCTCCCTCTCACAGATCTTAAATACAAAGTCCTCCAGGAGGTCCTCTCTAACATCCTTGTTTTTGAAAACTCTCATCCTTTATTTTCTACTAGAGCACTCCGCTTACTTCTTGAACAAATTCCCACAAGCCAAACCTAACTAGTGTGTTCCTTTGTTTTCAATTTCCCGCTCTGATGTAAAGAGTACACTGAGTAACGAACATGCAGCTCACCGCAGTGGCACAAGTGCCTATCACACCAGCGCAGAGCACACGTCAGTAAGTGCCCACCAAGTCAGTCACCAGGCAGGGTCATGTCCGACAGTCCTCTCCATCACGGATCTGCAATGGCACACCCCTGAAGTCAGAACTCTGTCTTAATAAATATTCTTAATTATATTTTATAGTTTAGGAATTTCAGTTAAAAATTGAATACACTAAAATTTCTGTAAGAAAATATTGAATCAACTGAACTTGGCAAATCTATTTTTTAATTGAATTCTTTATTGGTACATTTACATACAGCTCACAATCACAATCAACATTGGGGAATTTGTTCCAGTATATGACATGAGTTAATTCTCATTTTAAATCTTTAATCAATATGTACTATCTAAAAAAGATTTATAAATTATAGACAGCATAGAGGAAGACCTCAATGCATGTTGAACAAATTAATAAATTCCAACTTTATCTTAATCATTTAAAACCCCATTTTGATAAATGTATGTTCACAAACAGTTTGAAGTATAGGCTTATCAAAAGTATCTATTAGGACGGAGATTTAGCTCAGTGGTTCCGGCACCTGCCTCGCAAGCACAAGGTCCTGAGTTTGATCCCAGTGACCACATACAATGCTGGGTGTGGTAACTCATGCCACCAGCCATCAATACCACAAACCACAGTGCTGGGCGTGGTGGCTCAAACCTGTCATCCCAGCACTCAGGAGGCAGAGACAGGAGGATTGCTGAGTTCAAGGCCTGCCTGGGCTACATAGTGAGCTCAGGGCTAGCCTGAACTACAAAGTGAGACCTTGTCTCAAAAAAAAAAGTACCTATTAATATAAATCAGAGAATAAAACCATAGAAGGACTGTTTCTGTAAATGTCCAGATATTAATCTGAGACTGTATACTTTGTCCTTAAAACTTTCAAATTTTCTCGATATTTATTTATATGCTAAGCAAGAGTTATAGTTGCAGTATCTCATTGTTGAGATTTCACAAAATTATACAGAAGCTTTCACAAAATTAACAGAATTATACAGAAACTTTCACAAAATTATACAGAAGCTAGACAGATATTTTTGAAATAGTACTCTAAAATAAAAAAGTAACAAACCAAAATATTTTTCATTTTGTGACTCCTGAAACTTTTTCTCAATCCCCACAATTCTAAAGAACATATCCTTTCTTCCCCAACATTAATACAAATGGTAATAATGCCTCACAAAATGGATTGTATTTATACCATCAAGGGCCAGCTATATACTGATTCAGCAAACTGTCACCAATCCAGTTTATAAAGTGCTTCAACTAACAATGGGCAGAAGGATTCTAAAAGACAAAGATCACTTTCTAATTCCCCCACATTTAATATATAACTAAATCCATGATTAACTAAAGGAAATAGAGATTAAATTGTATTTGAATTTATTTGCCCTGAATGGCTTTTCTCGGTAGGCCTTTCCAAGGCCTTCCTAACAAATATGACACTGCACAACACAGCTCCATTTTGGAACGTGATTGACTGACACACATTCTACTGCAAGGAGAGGGGTAAGGTAAAAATCTGCCATTCTTTAAATGGAGCAAAAGTGATACCTGTATTTAAAAAGAACTGTTAGGTACAAATTCCCCAATGTTGAGTGTGATTGTGAGCTGTATGTAAAATGTACCAATTCAACTTAAAAAAATTATATTGAATAAGTGGTTTGCAATAAAAATTTAATTATGAAACAACTGTTAGGGAAAAGTTCATACTTATTACATATTAAGGTTAAGTATTTTATTGTGACAGACATATCATGCACTCCATTCCCAAAAGACAAACTCAGAAGAGAATTGCCCCCTTTCTCATCAGCCCAGGGAATGTGTGCTGGGTTTAGATGAAGCTTTTAAGTTACAGAAGTTCTTCTTTTTTTTTTTTTTTGGGCCCTGAGCTCACTATGATGCCCAGGCAAGCCGCCGCAAACTCAGCAATCCTCCTGTCTCTGCCTCCTGAGTGCTGGGATTACAGGCGTGAGCCACCACGTCCGGCATTGTGGTATGCGGTGTTGATTGTTGGTGGGCGTGTCTCCACGCCCAGCATTATATGTGGTTACTGGGGATCGAACTCAGGACCTTGCACTTGCGAGGCAGGCGCCGGAACCACTGAGCTAACCCTCTGGCCCAGAAGTTCTTATTTTTATAGTTGAAAGAAATATAGCTCAGCTGGTGGTATCATTGAAAATAGAATTAGTCTGCACAAACAAACCTTCATAGAAAGAAGCAAAATTTAAGAAACCTGTATAGAGCTAAGATACACAAAATAGAGAAAGAATCCTATGAAGTACAGCCATGGATCACTTAACAGAGAAACAGGCTGAAAACTATTGCTCAGTGACAGAGCACTTCCACAATCCGGGACAAGGAGACTGCTCATGCGGCCCTTGACACACTCAGGAAATGCAAAAAACACAAGACAAATGACATTGGCGCTGCTGCCAGTGCAATATGGTAGACCATGTATGGTAGGCTTTTATAATGTAAGAAATATATTCTAAATAACGATAAAATGTAATATAATAAATATATAACCAGTAACACTGGTTGTTACTGTTACTGGTTGTTACTGGTTGTTTATTCTATCATTCCTGTACTCATTTGTGCTGTCATTTCAGAGAAGTGGCAATACAGCAGCTTTGTTTCCATCGGTATGACCATGAACACATGAGTAATATGTTGTACTAGGACATTAGGGTGACTAGTATGCCTTGTATATGTGGTCTTCTATGGATGGAAATGTCACTATACCATGAATAAATGTACATTACATCTAAGGATGGCCAATACATATGAGGCCAAAGTATACAGTCTCAGATTTATTTTTTGCAGCAAAAAATAATAGATATCCATGAGGCAACAATTTTTGAAAGAGTTTAAATTCACCTTTAAAATTTTTTCATCGATCAAGTAACAACCAGAGCTCTATGAGTGACATGAAAATGTTTAAATGATACCTCAAGGGCTGGAGATTTAGCTCAGTGGTTCCAGCACCTGCCTAGCAAGCACAAGGTCCCTGGTTAGATCCCTGGTAACCACATACAACAATACTGAGTGTGGTGATTCACACCCACCAGCAATCAGTACCACATACCACAGTGCTGGGCGTGGTGGCTCACGCCTGTAATCCCAGCATTTGAGAGGCAGAGGCAGGAGGATTGCTGAGTTCAAGGCTTGGCTGGGCTACACAGTGAGCTCAGGGCCAGCCTGAACTACAAAGCGAAATCCTGTCTCAAAAAATAATAATAATAATAAAATAAATAAATAATGCCTCAAGAGATGCAGTCTATTGTCTTGGCTTTTATTTTTAGTTATTAATAAAGAAGTTTACACATATTGATAATAAATATAGAAATAAAAGTTCATGAGCTCAGAATTTAGATGAAATTCTAAAACTCATCTGTATCTGAGAATAACAGAAGTCATGAAAAGAAGAGTGACTCCCTGAGAAAGTTAGGGACAAAAAGTAACAGCACTGAGGACATAAACAAGACTTGAGGAACACAGTAAACAGGTTTGAAAAAGAAAACTGAAGAAGATGAGGGAGAATAGGTCAACCCTCCATCCCAGGAAAGAAACACAAGAGGCATCCAGATCACAAGTGGACCAACAACATGAAGACCTGAAAGAGGCCACAAGTAGCCACAGACACCTGAGCAAACTACAATGGGTGCTGGGTAAGAGTTTGGTAGGGGCAAAGAGAAAATGCAGACCATAAAAAGTGAGCAGCTAGAAGAGGAGAGAAACTGGAAGAACATTTTAACAATCAGTGAAATAGGAATAAATCAGAAGACAGCATTTATGTAAAATTTTAAGTGTCGGTTTTGCTTAATAACAGTGAAAAATATGTTAATAGATATTTAACATTAGGCAAAACTGCAGGAAAGAATTAAATTTCTTAACTTGAAAAGCATTTTTCTTACTTAATGAAACTGAAAACTGTAGCATCATTGATTTTAGAGCTGCAGAGAAAGGCTAAGTTATGGCCTAATAACAGAATAACCATGACCAGGATATCACTCTGCCCAGGTACATAAAGCCTTAGAAGTGCCTGCCACAGGACTGCAGTGTGACTGTTAACAGTCACCAGGCACAGCACCACTCCTGCCACAACAAGGCTGAAACTCAAATATGGCACAAAGGCCTTCATGATGATGTTTAAGAGAACAAACTCACCAACCTTGAAAGATCAACTTTTTAGGGGACAAGCCACTCTAAAAACGGATACATAAAGGAAAAGACTCAATTCATTCTGCCTTTCTTTTACACACAATTTGATTTCGGTTAGGGCTCTGAGGTAACTGAATAACTAATGGGGTAAAATTTGAATTCACAGAAGCATTTCAATTCATAAACAATGAATGGCAGAATTCTAGTATTATTCCACAACCTTTAGTAGAAGAAATTATTTCAATCAGGGTTGGTGAGTAACTGCTACACAGCCCGGTCTGATCTGGTAAATAGTTGTTGTACAGGCACACAACACATCCTGTCATTTGCATTCATTTAGAAGGGCTTTCCTTCTACAGAGATTACACGGCTCTCCAAGTCAAAAACACTTAGTGTCTAGCCTTTCAAAGAAGTTTGCCGTCCCCTGATCTAGGTAACAATTATTGATTGTTTCTAAAACCTCTAGGCAAAAAGCAGATGGAGTAGTAGGCAATAAAGATCCAGCCAGCCATACTGTGTACACCATTAAAGCTTCATGTGACAAATAGAGGGACAAGGTGTCGTGTACCCTGATTCCAGGCAGCAGTAAGTACGTGTCAACACCAACCACCTGGCTGGAGAGGGTGGCAGGGACTTAGAATACCAGCATTCTGGGAAACTGAAGCAGGAAGACCCCAATTTAAGCCTAGCTCAGGCAGCCTAGTGACTTAATGGGACCTCTTGCTAAATTTAAAAATAATTTTTTAAAAATAAACTTTAAGAGCCAGGAATCTAGCTCAGTGTTTCTGGCTCGTGCCTTGCAAACACGAGGTCATGAGTTTAATCCCTGGTGCCAAAAAAAGAAAAGATTTAGTCTCTCAGAGAGTGTGTTGTTAGAAAATTATAATAGACTTTAAAAGGGCTGAGGATATAGTTCAGTGCAAAGATTCTGCATTCAACCCCTGGCACCATCAAAGCAACAATGACATTGAAAGCCAGATCAAATCTCCTTTCCCAATTGCTAGCTTAGTAATATATGAGACAGAAAGCAAATAAACTACACCAGGGATACAACTGGTTAAAATTCAGACTGGGAAATTCCACAAAAAAAAAATTTAGTTTTTTCAATTAAGAAACCACAAGGAAAAAAAAAAAAAAAAAGAAGAGCAGAACCTATAGACTAAGAGAAACCTAAGAGATTTATCAGCTAAATGCATATAAACATTCCAGAATGCTAATGTTTGGATTCTGAGTCTGACCTACCAACTAGGAAAAACATTTACGACAGAATACATGAAATCTGAATAACAATCATAAATGTGATAGTAAGGGATTACTGCATGGTTCACTAGTGTGATAATGGTGTTATGGTTAATTTTTTTCTAATATAAATCTTCACTGCTTTAAGGATGCATACTAAGGTATGCACAGCTGAAATACTATGACATCTGGTCTTTGTTGCAAAACAAGTTAGTGGGGAGGGGCCAGATAAATGAAGCAAGATTGGCCATATGTTGATCACTGTTGAAGCTGAGTGATTAGGATAAAGGGATTCATTATACATTTTCTCCACTTTTGAATACATTTTACATTCTTCCATAATAAAAAGATAAAACTAAAAACCAGCAAAATTTTTCAACTACCTTGTGTTCATGGATGATTTGTCTCTCCCCTGCTCACCCATCATACACATTCATTCATTAACCAAGTACTTATTGAACACTTTCTATACCACCACCAGCTCTGGACAATGTACTGCTAATACCCTTAACCTTCAAGAAAGTACAATCTAAAGGTGAAGCATTTAAGAAGCTTCACTATTACAGCAGGGGAAGGAGCTAAAGGTCCCTTCAAGAAGATTCAAAGGGGCAGCTACACCTTCCTGTGCTCCTCACTCCCACTGCTAGCACTCTCTGGCAGTGTAGCTAGTATCTCCTGACTTGCTACTTGTCTCTCCTAAGAGATTTCTTTTCTCTAAGTGGCTCTATTTACTGCACCTTGTAACCCACAGGCCTCTCAGTGTCCCCACTGATTCTGGCTCCATTCCATTCCCCTAGTGCTGTGACTTCGGGGGGGACAGCTCTGACATCCCATTTCCACCAGAGTTCCACTGCTCTTTTCCTGCTCTTTAGGAAGAAATGCACATGCCCACATATGGAGCCAGTGCAGACCTAGGCCATGTGTCCTCCTCACTGACCACTCGCCTGCGTGGCTGCATGGAATGAAGAGCTACACACAGTCTCCACAAGAGGAATCCACAGTGTGGCCAGAAGGAAAGGGTGGCCGCATGGGCAGAGGAAAATCATCAGGATGAAACACAGACCCAACAGAGGGAAAACAATATGGAAAAAAGAAGAAAAAGCTGTTTACCAGCCCAAGGGGCATAATCCATTAGGCACTGACATAAATAAGAGAAGTGGGACACTTCCATCTTTGAAATTTAGAAACCGTGGTAGTGGACACTTTCCCGCAAACATTTCTTAAGGGTTTGTTTTACCTGTGGTGTCTCTTTTATAGCTACTGCTGTGTTGCTTTATTTTTGCCTAATGTACAATGTGAGGGTCCCTCAGAAGAGCGTGCTGGACTCCAACAGAGCTGCTTGAAACAGAAAGTCCAGCTGAGCCACCTCCCGGGCTGGGAGCACAGCTGAGCTGCCCTCACCTCCTGACAGTTCCAGACGCACAGGCGACACCGTAGCCATTAACAACAGATAAATGCCTTGTGTGAAGTCTGATGGTGAACCCCGAAATTGGGCCATGGTAATTGCGGCTAATCCAATCCCAGCTCTCCTAATGAACAGGCTCTAAGATCTTGAGTAAATCACTGGGTAAATCACCTAACCTTTCTGGGTCATGGCTTTTTATCCAAGAAATTAAGACTGAGCCTGATGGCTAAAGGCCTTTCTGCTCCAACATCACAGGGATCTGTGATTAGGAGCAGCCTTTCCACATGTACTGGGGTGTCAACAGCAGCTCAGTGTCAACTGAGACCATTTCTACACCACAACAGCAGAGCACCCGTGTCACTCTGACTCTCACTTTACTGGGTAAATTGTTTTCTTAGGATCTAGCACATAGTAACTAGCTCATCAACATTCACTGTTATTAATGTAATTTACTTCTAAGGAAAGCATATTGCTATATAACAATAAAATACATGCTGAAGATCAGAAAGTGGTGCTTCGAAGTCAAAGACAAGCTCTGGGTTTGAACCCTAACTCCGACAGTCACTAATGATATGATCTTGAACATGCTCTTAAAATATCTGTCTCCTGGTTGTAACATGGAGAGAGTACCAATCTCATAGGTTTGTTGACAAGATTAAGCAAACAGTGGTTCCTTCTCTCCCAGCCAGTCCTAGACCTTAAATCCTTATAGATATGTCTAATTTCAGCCTCTTTCTAGTTTCACTCTGGATTTCCACTCCAAAGTAACCTTCATTACCTTGTACTATAAACGAGGATTTTCTCCTTGACCAAACTTTAATGAGGCTTCTCCGAGCCCTCTTCTCAAGAGGCCTCAACCTTTCAAGAACCACAAGTGCCAACAGAAACCATTTCATCCACCACCCACACCAAGACACTCAAATAAACAATAGCACAGCTTCTACCAACTCAAGCTGCATCCCAGGATATCTCTCAGTGCCCTTGAAATATCTCACTAAGAAAACTCAAGCTGCTCAACTAACACTCTGTTCCAACCAACACTAGTCAGTAGGCCTCTGACCTCCCTTTTCTAGAGCCACTTTAGTTGGCAATTAAAAATCTTTTCCTTGACTTTTTAAGATATAAATCTTCTAAATTACAGAAAAAGATATCTCTCCTATTACCTAGTTCTCCAGAATACTAGCCTCATTCTAGGACCATTTGCAAAACTACCTCTTCTAGAGATACGTTTATTTCCCCTTCAAATAAACACCCATTAACAAACAGATTATAGTTTGAATGTCACGCAAGGGCTTCAAGTGTTCATAGGTGGGACTGTGGGAAGGTGACTGAATTATGGGGTGCTCAACCGCCTTGTTAGTAGGAGTGGGACCTGGTTAGAAGCAGCTGAGCAGAGACATGACATGGAATGGTACATCTCCTTCTCCAGCCTCTCTCTTCTTACTCTGCTTCCTGGCTGCCATATGTAAGCAGCTTTCCTCCGCTGGGCCTTCTAGCACGCCCTCCTGCCTTTGAGGAGGCTTATTACCATAAGCCAAAATAAATGTTTCAGGGATCAAGTGTTTTGTCCTAGTGATGAGAAAAATGACTAAAGACACTTCTCATGTGCCAGTACCCTACCTCTACCAATGATTAAGATATCGCCCTCCTGGCAGAGCTGGCAATGCAGTAAGGGGGACGGTATACACAAAATACAACAGTTAAAATCCAGCCAGACAAGCGCCAAGAATGCACAGTTCCACTGGAGGTAGTACAACTGATTCACTGCACAAAAAGCTCTATTTCTATATCTCTACCCAAAAACTCATGAACCAAAGAGTGTTGATATACATCATGTTAACAGAGATACTATCTTATAGGAATGAATAAAAGTGTTCTTTTATAACTTTAAGTTTATAATTTAGGAACTACCTTCACTGTTTAGATATCTGTGAAGTAACTATTAATATTCCCTCCGTGTTATTAAATAATTAAAGTACTATCAAGGCTCACTTTCTACCAACTAACTTATCAAGTAATTAGCCAGGCATGGGTGTACATGCCTATTATCCCAGCACTTGGGAGGCTGAGGCAAAAGGATTGAAATGAGTTAAAGGGCAGCCTGAGACATATAGCAAGACCTTGTCTCAAAAAAAAGAATTCTTGGGCCGGAGGGTTAGCTCAATGGTTCCGGTGCCTGCCTTGCAAGCGCAAAGACCTGAGTTCAATCCCCAGTAACCACATATAATGCTGGGCGTGGTGGCTCACGCCTGTAATCCCAGCACTCGGGAGGCAGAGACAGGAGGATTGCTGAGTTCGTGGCGGCTTGCCTGGGCACCATAGTGAGCTCAGGGCCAGCCTGAACTACAAAGCGAGACCCTGTCTCCAAAAAGTAAAAAAAAAAAAAAAAAAAAAGAATTCTTTTCTATGTTCCTAGAATGATTTTCCTTTTTTCATTCTTTAGTGTAAAATATAACTATAATATATATTTCATAAACTACCTTAAACAAAAAAAATCACTTTAAAAAGTTACAGGCTCAATTTATAAACTTAACATCAATTCAGAAATCAACATTATAACTCATTATAATATTATCTTTTACTGGAGTGTTATATAGAAAATAAAACACCTAACATATTTAGGTTAATAATTTAGGGTTAATAAAATCTTTTACTTACCCATCAAAAATATATATATATAATATATATATTTTATATATATTTTTATATATTATATATTTATTTTATTTATATATAATATGTATTATATATATATAAAACATTGACAAATCAGGATGGACAAAAGTAATTACTTTGGATACAGTAATTGTTATGTTCATGTAGACTTTTACTTTCTACATTATAATAAGAAATATTAAGGGCCAGAGATTTAGCTCAGTGGTTCTGACGCCTGCCTCACAAGCACAAGGGCCTGAGTTCGATCCTGGTAACCACATACAATGCTGAGTGTGGTTACTCATGCCCACCAGCCATCAATACCACATACCACATACCACAGTGCCAGGCATGGTGGCACACGCCTGTAATCCCAGCACTCGGGAGGCAGAGGCAGGAGGACTGCTGAGTTCAAGGCTTGCCTGGGCTACATAGTGAGCTCAGGGTCAGCCTGGACTACAAAGCAAGACCCTGTCTCAAAAAAAAAAAAAATTAAATGCTAAAGACAGAAAAATTAAGCATTCTGTACTATTTCACTAAAAGCTAAGAAAAACTTGGTATTGATTAATAGTTTGCCTAATAATAAATTTGAATTAAAACAGTAATAATTGCATAAACTAAAAATCAGGATTTATACTTAAAGCCATTATATTTTCATAAAGTTGCTTTCATATTTATCTTACTATAAGAAGCACTGAAGATCCAGTTCATTCAAAAGAAAACATTTCAAAGACCAATATTATACATGAAAGAATTAAAAGATTCATATCACAGCGACATATGTTTACCCATGTCTATAGCAGCTCAATTTGTGATAACTAAATCTTGGAAACAACCCAAAGGCCCATCAACTGGTGACTGGACAAAGAAGATGCGGTTTTTTTATAAAATTGAATATTACTTGACCATAAAGAATAATAAATTTGAGTCATTTATACTCAAATAGACATACCTTGAGGACATACTCAATATAAATAAGTCACAGGTGTAAATACTGTATTTTTTCTCTGATATGAGAAACTGAAGATATGACTGAATTCTAAAATGCATGATAGATACTGTGCAAAAAATATTCAAAGGGAGAAGTGGGTAAGGGTAAGTAAAGGGAGAGAATACCTTTGATGGTTTAAAAAAGGAAACAAAACATATATCAGGGAGGGGTGCTATAGGATAGACAGGGGAATGGGAACAAAATGAGAATCAAGTCGTGTCATGTACTAGTACAAATTCTCAATGTCAACTGTGATCATGATGTGTATATAAAATGTACCAATAAAATTTTTTTAAAAAGACCAATATTACAGTGACACTACAGGTTAAGTTTTCTTATACAGAATAGTTTAGTACCTTAGCTATTAATATATATTGAGTAAAATTCTTCTAGTTCAAGTGCAAAATGCTTTATATCTTCCCTGTTAAATCACTGTACTTGGAAGAGTCTGTTTATTCCAAGATAGGAAATGAATTTACAGGAAAAAAATGTAAACCAAAAATGTCTTTCTCAACCAGTCACATTCAGTAATGAATTAAAGAATGTTTTGAAGTTCAACTTTCATCTAGAATGAAGTACCATATCAAACCAACCTTTTCATGAAGGAAAGTTTTACAAAAATTTACAAAGCAAAAACTCATTGGGCAGCAACCAAAGCAGTGAGGATTAAAGAGGTCAAGGCCCTGAAAAGAAGGGAAATGCACTGAAGAGAACTTCTCATTCTCTGTTGCTTTCCTCATAAAATAATTGGAAATTTCTGTATACACATGGAGCCTGACAGCCCATGAAGAATGCAGCAGTTCAAGTATGTTGGTTCATTGTACTAGAAACTTGAACTGTTGAGTCCAGATTTTAGCAAAGCAACTAGACCTTGAACAATCAAATTGCTAAAGAAATGGGAAGCGTGGAGCAAGACCAACATAATTCAA